>SKCR01007993.1:0-24098 GCA_019454045.1 Zanthoxylum bungeanum | reverse complement strand
CCTGGACCATCATCAGTTCCAGACGACATTGAAGACTCATATGGTCCTTTGACCAGTAGTATGGAGATTATTTGACCTTCATCTGGCCCAGACGATATTGAAGACTCCCATGGTCCTTTGACCCATAGTATGGGGATGATCCTGACCTTCATCTAGTTCAGTCGACTGGGAACATTCATCATGGCTCATGTAGAGTCAATTTCAAGACCTGGCCTTCATCTGGTCCAGACGACATTGAAAAATCCCCTGGTCCTTTGACCTGTAGTATGAGGATGATCCAGACCTTCATCTGGTTTAGTCAACTGGGAACATTCCCTATAGACTCATGTCGAGTCAAATGAAGACTTGGACTTCCCTCAGTCCATATGATAATGTCGTATGAATTGACTCATGAACCTTCATATGGTTCAGTCGACCGGGGTCATCCCCCATGGACTCATGTCGAGTCAAATGAAGACTTGGACTTCCCTCAGTCCAGACGACAATATAGTATGAGGATGATCCTGACCTTCATTTGGTTTAGTCGACTACGAACATTCCCCATGGACTCATGTCGATTCAAATGAAGACATGGACTAATCTCAGTCCATATGATAATATTGTATGAATAATACCCTGAACCTTCATCTGGTTCAATCGACCGGGGACATCCCCCATTGACTCATGTCGATTCAAATGAATACCTGGACTAATCTCAGTCCAGACGATAATGTCGTATGAATAATACCCTGAACCTTCATCTGGTTCAGTCGATCAGGGACATCCCACATGGACTCATGTCGAGTCAAATGAAGACTTGGACTTCCCTCAATCCAGACGACAATGTCGTATGAATTGACTCTTGAACCTTCATCTGGTTGAGGCGACCGGGGACAACCCCTACGGACTCATGTCGAGTCAAATGAAGACCTGAACTTCCCTCATTCCAGACAACAATGTCGTATGAATTGACTCATGAACCTTCATCTGGTTCAGTCGACCGGGAACATCCCTCATGGACTCATGTTGATGTTGGGAAATTCTACGGTCCCGAGGATCGATTATCAAGCAAGAAACAACATGTGAATACACAAAGAAGTTGTGGAATACTTACATCAATCGGTTGAGACGATGCGGTGAAGAACAAAAATCATTTCTACCCTCCTTGGTGGTCACGGCAGTCCACTGTTTTGGCTCTCCAAAATCGGTCCAAGCTCCAAGCTTTTGATGATGGTGAATCCATGCTCATGAAGTTAGTTCCTTATCACCTTTGTATGTACACTTTGGTGAGCTAGCACTTGGTAATTTTGCCACAAAATCACCATGTTTCTCATCTTGATTCTCGGTGAAAACCAGAAAGACAGAAGAAGAAAATGGCATTGAGGCTGTGAGAGAGACGGAGCATTTTTTGCTCCAAAAAACTGTGAGCAATTAGAAAGAGATAGAAGAAATTGCTTTATGTATTTGTTAATTATTTTTTCAAAAAACAATTAAACATTTACCACTTTTCAATTTCAAAAAGTCAAAGGCAATAAAGCCTCAACCACTCACATCACTATTTACATCAATCAATCAAGTGACAAGTTGTCACATCACTCAAAGTGACTAATGATTTGACGCTTGATGCGACTAGTGATTTAACGCTTGATGTGACTTACGAGCCGTACTTAAGTTCGCAATGCGAGTGCGCTCGCAAACACTCCTGGGCTCGGGTTCGCTAATTCTAAATTAACGAATTTTCCGTTGCGACGCAATTAAATAATTATGCCTAGTAAAGTTACTATTCACATCGCTAACGAATTAATTCTAAATTAACTCGTTCGCCCGAATTAAAATCTAATTTTAATTCCGCGTCGAAATCCAATTTCGTATAATATATCAAATATATTATTTTATCGATTAATTCCAAATTAATCGTTTTCTCTATTTAATTGATATTTTATCCCAGATAAAATATCTCCGTAATTAATCCCAGATTAATTTTCTCTCTTATCTAATTAATCCCAGTTTAATAAAGTGCGATTCATACGTCATCGGTGAATTTTTGGGAAGCGACCCATGAGATCCCCAGATATGTTGGCAGTAAATCCGGTCGTCGGACTATCCGAACACGTAAGTACCTAGTACTACGTTTATATCGATTTACAAGACAAGGTTGGCTTCTAGCAAAACGCCATGCCTACCCAATTCTCCAGAAATATCCTTACATGAATATGCGATCTATATCAGGCGTAGTATACGTAGTATTGTGTATTTCGATCCAGTATCGGATGTCACGTGCAAAGCCTGGGGCTGGAATTGTGTCTGCCCCGTACGAAGCACATATCGGATCTCTGGTAACTAGTCTCTATAATCGGATAAACATGACCTAGTCATAATATCCTGATAGCTGCAGCATATAAGAGAACGAGTTCCGTATCCTACGTGATCATCATCTCCACTATTACTGGAATGATACTTCCATCTCGACATCACACCCAATTTACTACAATTCTCAATATACCCAGCAAAGGCGTACACAGAACCTGTTAAAGCCCTGGACGACCAAAACCAAAGTACATTGATTGTCACAAGTATTAGCGGTGCAAGTCTCAGGTTAAGACCAAATACACCTACCCTGATTCGGACTTCCATAGACACATAGTAATACTACCAATGGAATTCTGAGGGGTCTATCCAGAGCGAAGCTGTTTTCCGTACCATCGGTAAAACACAACCTCCTGTTACACTTGCATGAGTATCCTATACCCCAATATATGAGAACTATGTCGTTATGCCCTCACAATGCGCACAAGTGTAATACTAGTCTATTCCGCATTATCCATGTCCAATCTCGATAATACTACGACTATGGATATTTAATGATTAAACCTTCATGGATTGATACCGTCTCATATCATCTCAATCCAGGAACTAATCATAAGGACCTTACTTTTGTGTATATGGATTATGTCATTGCATTGCAATGCATTTCATTTCATGACTTACATGATCATAGGGTTGATATGATGATGCATATGAATTTTTCATACCCAGAGGGAGACACAGTGCATATTGACAGATACAGACTCAGGACTAGGGGGACGGCGATGAGTAATGCCCCTGGATCCTGGTTATAGTGAATGAACACTATTATTTAAATTTGATTTTTATGATGTATTTTACATATCAGACTTATTTTTACGATGTTAGGGTGTTAGTTGATTTTATTACAGTTATTTCATGAAAGAAAATATTTTATACAGTTTTGAGATTCAAAGTATGATTCTTATGTTTTCGAGGCATGGGGAAAAAAACCCACCTCAGTATGTAACTTGATTCAGATATGGAATTGATGGAGAGCACATGTGCACATGTAGAGGACTGAGGGACGACGATACGTAACGCCCCCATATCTTAGTTCAGGACTATGGATGACAGATGCCCCTAGATCCTAGTTTCAGAGCTTGGAGGGTTGCATAGATCCGCACCCCCAGTTCTAGTTCAGTGGATTGGGCGACGGTGATACGTAACGCCACAAGACCACTAGTTTCAAGGACATGAGTGCATGTTTTGGGGGACGGTGATACGTAACGCCCCAAAGTCATGGGTTTGCATTTCTGGCTCTAGTTAGGTGTATGGGGGATGGCGATACATAACTCCCCCATAAGTAAGGTTTTCAGAGACAAAGACCAATTTTTCAAAAATAATTTTCAGAGATCAGTTTCAGAGATAGTTTTCAGAACAGATCTTTCATATTCAAATTTTTTAGAAACAAATTTTCCAAAATGGATTTTCATAGACAGATTTACAGAAAATGATGGTTTATAAACGAGTTTTCAAGAGAACTAGTTTTCGGAGAATCTCAGAGATTTACAGAGAGAAAGGAATTTCCAAAAAAAGTTTCACAGGAAGAGATTTGTTTTTCAGACAAGAAAAGAGTTTTCAAAATGATTGGCTTTCTTGAGATATTTTCTTTGATATGGAAATTTAGTGATATCCAATTCTGATTTGATGAGTAGCATTATAGTATGCTATGAGTATGTGCCATGTATAAGTTATGTGATGAGATGCATGATCGATTTTTGATATTAATGTAAGGGTTGAGTGTTGGGTGTTTGTCATATTTAGAATGCAGTTGTGAGGATTCTAATGAATGGAATCAGACATTAGTATCTTATACTATATAGAGGTCTGAGGCTTCAGTTTTGTGTTTCAATAGAAGTTTTACAGCTCATAGATAGCTAATACATATTTTTTAGCTCACGTAATTCATATGAAGTAACCGGCCATAGTTTAAGCTGACTAAACCACCACGGGTTTGGAATGCCTTTAGCCAAAGATTTGGGTGGTTTGGTAGGTAATAAGTTAGTTCCGGTTAGGAGAAAATCTAATGTTATAGTATATAAAGTATAGCTATAGTGCGGAAAAAGAGTATGTACATACGTGGATGAATGCTTCTAGATTGGTGTATGAGAGATGTCATAATTCCGTAGATGTGAGGTTTAGTGTGAAATCGAGAAGATAAGTTCATTACATTATTACATTCAGTTCTATGAGTAAAGTATCCAGGTCTAACATAAGTAAATGGCCATCGGGTAAGGATTTGATTTATAAGTTTGTGTATTTATATATATCTGATTTCTATTTAAGGTCTTATTGTCACTTGATATATTTAAATAAGACGTGAGTACTTACCAAGCTTTATAGCTCACACCCCGACTGTTTTCTAGTTTTGCAAGTTCACATTGGACTTAAAAAGCTAGAAGATTTTCCTTGACGTCTTGCAGACAGTGGATCACTCTTATGTAGTCAAGTCGGTCTTGAGTCGTTGTATGGTACTGGGATGTGTAATTGGGCTCCCACAACCTTAGTTTATTTATTTGTATGACATTTGTAGTTTTAATCGTGTTGAGCATATAGTTATTTATTTTATGTCAGGCGAGAGGCCTATTTACATATGAGTTGAGATTTGTTGGGCCGGAGGCCTATTTGCATGAGTTGAGATGATTGTTTTTGGATTTAATATCAGGACACCTCGAGGTGCTGGACTTGGATCCAGGTTTCATGATTTTTAGCAAAGGTCATGCCGAAAATTTAGTAGAAATAGAAGTTTATGGAGATGGGTTTTCTTGTCTCCTGCCAGTAGCTTCCTGGCTTCGGGCGGGATGTTACAGTTGGTTAGTCATTTCGATCATAAAATTATTTTATACTATTTTACGGAAAATATTTTCATAAGGTTTTACGTTATTTTCTAAATTAGTTATGTTTTTATTTGATATCGAATTAAATATTAGATGAAATATGAATGAATTATTCATATTGTATATTGAATAATTTATTCGGTAAAATTAAAATTTTAAAGTTACGATTTCACATGAACCACGATTCAGTCGTGTATAACCCTAACACCAATCACCTAGAATATTAAGGGTAAACATGAAGACCTCATAGACTATAATGACATGGTCTTTGAAGGAAAACTCCATGTTGGATTCAAAATACCTGATATGACCAAGTTTGATGGGAATGGTGACCCTAAAGTACACTTTCACCACTACGTGTCTATGATGAGTGCCACTGGCCTGTCCGAGCACCAAGTTCTGAAATTTTTTGGATGTCTCTCAAACGAGTACCAGAGGTATAGTACCATAGCTTGGGGAAGAATGTGAAAGATAATTGAAGAGCATTGACTAAAGCATTCCTCAACCAATATGTCACAGATTTGGAATTAGATCTGTCAATTCGGGACTTGGAAAACACTAAACAGAAGCCGGAGGAGAACTTCAAAGAGTATGTTGACCGCTGGAGAAGCCAAATTTTGAAGATGCAATCACGACCCTCAGAGTATGACTAAATCAAAATGATCATCAATGGAACCAAGCCATCTATATATAATAATATGAGGAGAATGATCTCCATGATCTCAGACTTTTGATAGCTAAAAGAAACGGTTATAAAGTTCTATAATAAGAAAACTATTGAAGGGCCTTTTGGATAAAGGCTGGCATCGTCGAGATCACTACTATTAGAGATATGAGATTTTCAAACATTGGTAAACCTCTATCTAAGGTGTTCAAAAAATTATAGAGGCAAAACATGTTGACACGCCTAAAACAAAAATTATCTTTAAAACCTATATCATACCACATCGACTTAAACCGCTACTGGCACTTCCACCAACAACACAGCTATGACACCGATAATTGCACCTGCCCAAGCATGAAATTCAAGACTTTATCGACAGAGGCAAGATATATGATCTTGAAGGACACCACCCCTAAAAATGATTGTGGCATTACATCTTCTTTTTTCTTATTTTGACTCTTTCAAATTGTTCGATGATGAAATAAAATTCATTTTTCCTAAGAATATCCTATCTCTTGAAAATGAGCGAGTCTAAATCTTTAAAGCGATTTTAAACTTTGGAATCACTAGCAGCTATCCTAAAAATTATGCACTAAAAATTGAGCTTAGAATTGCATTACCTATTTAGAAAGAATTTATGCTGGCATAATTTATAGAAATGGTAAAAAATACTTGATATTCATTTGACTATTTTCCAAAGCTAAGGATGAGATGACACTAGGATAAGAAGATGACAAAAAAGAGAGCAAAAAAATATGACAAGAAGAAAAGTAAAAAAATTGAAAAAAGAAAGAGAAAAAAGAAGTGCAAAAAGAAAAACAAATACGAAAAGGAAAATAGGGAAAAATGGTGAATTCTAGAAAAAACTACTCTGTTGTTCGAAGTGTTTAGTAACTATAAGTATCGTGAACCCTACAACTGCTTTAACGTCAAATGACAACTTGAATATGGGTATGAAAAACAACTTGAGTTGGTGAAATTATTGAGTAACTAGGGGCTCGCATCACAAATGTGAGATCTTTGCGTCAAACGGTAATTTGACGACTTAAGGAAGCTGAGGATAAACCTTACATAAAATGAATATTTATAAATCATGTTGATCCTTAACTTGGTGTTAGATTACCTTGATCAATGAAAAGATGGAAAATGAACTTAAGTGTCAACACTAATCTACACTTAGCGCCAACATTAACCAATCTGGATTGCACATAATTCTTTGTAAAAGAATTATACAAACACGTTGAGAAGCATTCGAAAGGTGAAACCTCAGTTGAGATTGAATTTTGAATTTGGAAAATTCTCACACTTGGAAAGATATGGAATTTTAAGAAAATTTTTGAGAACATACAAAGAGGCATTCCATGATAAAAGGATTTGGAAAGCAAAGTCGATGATTTGGAAATCCCAATAGATAGCCCGAGTAGAAAATGAAACAAAGTTCAATGGTACCTCCACAGAAGAAGCTTCACAACTTCTGCACTCCTACAAGCTGAAGAGCGGGCATACAATTAGAGATCGTTTTCATACATATATGCATACACACATACACACAAACAACATTTCTTTTACAGGAAATTTGAATATAGCAAGCCCCCAACAGTTGGAGCAAGATACCAACAACTTAGTTGTAGTCAACAGTTAAAGCCTCCAAGGCACAAAACACTCGACATTTAGAAGGACAAGATACCGGGGAGATTACCTCTTAAGAAACGAATACTGGGGGCATAGCCCACCTAAAAATATTGGTGGTGGAGATCGCCCGGACATGGTAGTTGAAGGCCGTGCAATCGATTTTTGAAATGACTACAAAAGACGTCAGATACCCCGAGAATGAAGCGAGTCCTTGAAAAATGATAGTGAACGGTAGATAGCTTTGAGAATGAAGTGAAGCCTTGAGAATGAGTATGAGAATCAGACAGTTTCAAGAATGAAGTGAAGCCTTGAGAAAGATGACTTGAATCAGAAAACTTCGAGAATGCAGACAACTTCGGGAATGAAGACAACTTTGAGAATGAAGACAACTTCGGGAATGAAGACAACTTCAAGAATGAAGATAATTTCAAGAATAGGTACAAACTTTTAATAAAGACTACCCCGGGAATGGGAACAGACATCAAGAATGAAGACAACTTCGAGAATCAGGAACAAACTTCTAGAATGAAGACAACTTTGAGAATGAAGACAACTTCAAAAATAGGGTACAAAATTCTGGAACGAGGTTGAAACATCACGGACAACTTCGAGAATGAGGTATAGACTTCAAGAATGAGGTTGAAGCGTCACAGACTTCAGGAATGAAGTTGAAGTATAGCAAATAACTCCGAGAATAGAGTACAAACATCAAACAAACAATCAAACTACAAGAAAGCCAGGTAAGTTCGATGAGGCCCGACAAGCTAGGTACTTAAAAAATGCATGCATAACTTTGATAGACATGTCATTGTCACACATTGCACAAGCCTACCAAAGTAGGGACGACTGTAGAAACTATATTTCTTATGCATAGCTCGATGATGAGCCTCTTTTGGGGACACCCTCTGAAAATTGAGAAATTACAAGGATGAGTACTAGGAAAGAAAGAAACTCAAGGGAACATAGCCAAAAATAGGCCATACATCATATATGTCTGCCATACTTTGTCTCTAGTCATAAAACCTGGCTCGACATACCTTGAAAATCATAAGTCCGGTCGGACATGACACGACTATCATTAAGCGAGCATATTATCAGTTACTAGAGACACAGATCTGATTATGGCTGGTCATATAGAATTCAAATTTTATATCGGGCCAGACATGTATTAATTTATAAACGCATGTGAAAATTTCCAAAAGCTGAAATCATGGGCTATTTAATAGTCGGCCGAACATATATTTGCCAGACATCCCTCAAATATTACACATCTGTAACGTTAGACAGAAAAGAGACAAAATGGGATTATGCTCTAACTTACTTTCTCAGACCTCTTGCCACTCTATAAAAAGAGACATCTTCTCATTCACAAGAGACTTAAAAATCAATATGATAGACTACCTAATGAAATCCTTGCAAAACCCTAAAAAAGAGAAAAAGAAACATTGAAAGAACATATATTATAGTCTTTGGAGTTTTTCACTTCCTAGTGTGAGCCCAACAAATACCCCGACAATCAGAGACATATCTCGAGCCAAGCCACAATAAAATGTTCGACTTGATGGCACTTTTTTTTAATATCTCTGCACTTTGGAGTTCCTGTGACATCTGACCAGACATGTATACACATCCGGTCAGATATAGATATATCCGGCCGGCTCACTGCTTTTTGTAATTCATTACACACTTAGAAATTTTTATCTTTCACTTATTACTATTACATGATGTATGTTTTAGTTGCTTTATTATGTTGTTTTAGTTGATCATACGCATATGCTTAGTTTGCTGTTTAAATATGATTAATATACATGCTCTACCTACTGTATGATTTGCGAATGATGTCCGGCCGGATTTATCATATATCCTGCCAGATGTGTTTTATATCCGACCATATGATCCCGTGGTATATATGATGGAAATTTGGACGTAAGTCTAATAGCCATTCCAAATAGACGGTAGTATAGTTCGCACTATGGATACTACTCCACATACCATGCAGCAACATTCATATGCAATAAGAAATATAATAAACATGATTTTTGGAATTATTCATAACAAAATGGCTAGGCCCGCTTGAGACATGTTTCAATTTATTTTATTATTCTTAATATAATTGTTTATTTTGAATACTTGAACCTTATTTATTTATCGCATTTTTACGTTATCGTATTTGCGCTATGATGTGTGCTTAATAAATTATATTTGCATCATAAGACATGAGGATACCTCTTTTAAGCGTAAATATTATATTAGCATCAATAAGTGATCATTCCGAACCTAAACATGTTTATGGTCGGACCTTGCGAGGGGTGTAGTGTGGCCTTAAATCATTCTCGACGTCTCATACTGGGTGGTGACTCCCTTATTCTCTGGTAAGTCCCCTGTGATACTATATGTACTGTCTACGGGCTGCGAGCCAAACAATGTAGTGGTCACTGACGTCATAGGGATAACGGTAAACTAGGATTCGCTCCTACATATATCCTTTCGGAATTCGATCTTGATATTGGCCCAAAATGGACACCATCCGTTGATAGACGAAAACAAAGCCGTCTCGAGGCACTTTTTGAATCTCACGTTATCAAACTAATAATGAAGATTGCGGGATATATTGTCATATATCATTCTCCCACTCACTATTTTATAGTTTAAGGTTTCAATTACACTAGTATGTAATTTTTTTGTCAGCTATTTCAATTTTAAATCTTAAAATTCTTAGTTCATTATTTGAAGTTCAAAATTTTTAAATTTGGATTTAGGAAATTAATTAATTAAATCATTTAATTAATATATGTATATATGACTTATGTTATTTTTCTTTGATACATGGAGTTGTATTCCGAGTACAAACCACACTACCATCCATTTGGAATTAGATATGCAATTTACGTCCAGGTTTCCATCCTATATACTAAAATAAATAATTAGTCTCCTATTAATTTCCAATTTCCAAATTTTCCAAATTTTAAACCAAATAAATTAAACATATTAATTTATTTATTTTTGCCGGTTTTTAATCTCAAATTAAAATTTTAAATTGACATAATAATTTATGCTCATATTAATTTAAAACATGCAATTAATGTCATGGCATGATATAATACATGATGGGCATCCTGTAACATCCCCGTCCAGAGAGGTTACCGACAAGTAACAGATTCCACTGTCACTTAAGCCTTTGACTGTCACTGTTAAAAATACTCAATTCATATGCTAACAATTAAACATAACATCAATATGCACACACAACACATGAAATCAACTTAATTTGTGAACAAAATTATGTGTGTGTGTTGATGAACACTAAAAAGTGCACATTTATTAAAAGAAAAATTAATTATTTTACACTTGTAGTTTCATTAATCTCCTTAATTTAGCACATTTGTGAAATAACAATTAAATTTATGTTTTATATATTTTTATTGTGATTTTTATTTATTGTGTAGGTAAACTACTGCTTTGGAAGATCAACAAGAAAATGAATATGAACTCCAGGATCCAGAAATCCGAAAAGAGTGTGACAACTAGATTCAAATCGAACTTGGAAAACATTCACCGTGTTTAAATTGGTAACAAAATGAGCTTATAATGTATTAAGCCACACGTGTATTTTATTAATAATAATAATAATATTATTATTATTATTATATAACGTATTATTATAAAAAATAAAATAAAAAAGACAAAAGAATAGAGATGCTCACCTCTAATTTTCCTCAGCAAAATTCCCATAAATCTCTCTTGAGATTTTGTTGGATGAGTTCTTGTGTGTATTTTTTCTTTTGCAATTTCTTTTTCTTTCAGTAATAAAATTATGAGTATTTTTATTTATATATTGTTCTGCTAATTTATATCATGATGGGGTAAAAGGTGAAACTATTGGTATGAAAATATAGGTGATTTTTATTTATATTATATTTTATAAATTGTGATTATTTCACATATAAATTCGTACTCTTTCCAATTTATAGAGGACACTTGACTAGTTGTAGACAGTCTCTGATTGACACAGATAATACTTGAATCCCATAAATACAAGAAATTGGATTATTAAAAATCTGGATTAGTTATAGACAATACGGTTCTACATGTTTTGACATATTTAATATCTTGGCAGGACTAATTATCGACAGGACGGATTACATGTGTTGACATAATTAATACCTGATAATCATGAAATAAATTGATTGAGAAATAATTATAATTTATATTTTATAAAAAGTAAAAATTATTTTATATTTGAAATATCAAGAGTGGATCACATAACCATAATAATTTATTTTATTATTTTTATTTTATTAGTTGAATTATTATTTTATCCTATTAAATCTATTCCATATTGATCAACCCCGGACTTACCGGTTATTTTATTACTTCGACACTCTTATACTTGGAAGGAAAGAACCACTTTGTGAGTGTGTCAAGTTTTTGGCGCCGTTGCCGGTGAATAAAATTTAATATATAGAGTAATAATTTAACATTATAATATTTTTCACATTTGTGTTGTTTTGTGTGTTTTACAAAATATATATATTTTTTGTTTTTTGTATTTTTTTAAAAAAAACCTTACTAAATTATAGTTTTAGGAATCTGACTTTAAAAGACTATGTTTTTCAATTTATAAGAAAATTAGATGGGAATCATATCCTCGACCCATAGAGGACGTTCAAGCCGTTACTAGACGTAAAACCAGAGGAAGATGTGAGCCACAATCACAACTATATTTCAATTTACTGTTTTGATTTTATTTTATTATTTTAAGCTATAATCTTTCTTTTTAGTAGCAGTATCGTAGATTCAATTGTCAATACCACACTAATCAGATGATGTCTTCTAAACTTTACTTCTTCTTATTTAGACATTGGGGAACATGTCTCAATTTTGTTGAGGAAGATGATAGTTGTCTAGAATGCTTTTATTAATTTTTTTTTTTAAAATAATTATTTTGTTTGTGTTAAAAATTAAAAATTAAAAATTAAAAAATTGTTATTGTTTTTATGTTATTTCTTAATAAGTTATTTTTGTTCATTTAAATTTTTGAATTCTCTATAAAATTATTTAAATTTTATTTTCATATGAACATTTGACAGATATTATCAACATACATGGTAACATATGATCATGAGTTGTAAGTGAAATTTTTTACAATATTAAGCTCTCTAGTTTGTTGGAGGCAGCACCTAAAAGTAATGAAGTTTGTGTTTTTATTTGAAAAAAAAGTTAAAAAAAAAAAAAAACTAACCAAGCCTATACTTAGTAACCGGACATCTTGCCTCAACAAGCAGTGATTGTTTGCGTAAAACGGTAGAGCTTGAGTTTAAAAAAAAAGACTATGAATAAGTTCGTTTTCTTAGCCTCTTTTACTCGAGCAATTAAGTCTGTATGAGTGTTTTAACACTTAGTGCCCTAAGGCCAACTGGTCTGGGAGTCACTGGCCCAAAACTTGTTAAATGGGTTAAAGAGAACGCTTAAGAAAATCAGACACTTTTTTTTGTCATCTGAGATCCGAGCAATTAAGTCCTTAGGGGTGTCTTAACACCTAGTGGCTTAAAGCCAATTGGTTTGGCAGTCACTGACCCAAAGTTCGTTACAAGGGTTGAAGATTTACTATTCAAAAAAATTAATAATATTTTTTGTATAAAAATAAACTGTCATTGCCAAAATGTGTAAATTCTAATATAACTTTAGGACAAAAATATTACTCTTTTTTCAATAAGACCTATGAATATTATGGGCACAATAAATTGATTGATATTGTGTCTCATGTGTGTATGGAAAAAATGGTAAAATGTACATGATGATTTACTTATTTGATAATTTAGAAAGAAAGAAAACAATTACTAATTTAGATAAGAATATTTTTTTCTTTTTAGTTTTCGCTTAAATTTCTAGGGGCTAGTAATAAGCTGGTTGGAGGGTGTGATGTGTTGGACAATTATGACCCATAACATCACTATTTGTAAAAGACATGGTGTTCTTTGTACAAATAAACTATGTGACAATGGAAATTGCTCTTTTATCATTTTTTAATTAGATTACTTTGATATATAAATGATAAAAGTCCATATGATTAGTTTCAGATTAATAAGATATGAGACAATATTAATCCACGAACGGTTTAATCATTAAACATCCCTAGTCGTAGTATTATCGAGACTGGACATCGATAATGCGGAATAGACTAGTATTACACTTGTGCGCGTTATGGAAGCTTAATGACATAGTTCTCATATATTTAAGTATTGGATATTTATGCAAGTGTGATAGGAGGTTCTGTTATCCGTTGAAACGGAAACAGCTTCGCTCTGGATAGACCCCTCGGAATCCCATTGGTAGTATGACTATATGTCTATGGGAATCCGAATCAAGGTAGGTGTATTTGGTCTTAACCTGAGATTTGCATCGATAATACTTACGACAATCAGTATGCTTTGGTTTTGGTCATCCGGAAATTTAACAGGTTCTGTGTATGCCTCTTCTAGGTATACTGAGAATTGTAGAAATTTAACAGATGAAAGTATCACTTCAGTCATATGGAGATGATGATCACATAGGATACATAACTGGTACTCTTAAATCCTGCAGCTATCGGGATAGTATGACTAGGTCATGATTATCCGATTATAGAGACTAGTTGCTAGTGATCCGATATATGCTTTGTAAAGGGCAGACACAATTCCAGCCCCAGGCCTAGCATGTGACATCCGATACTGGATCGTAATTCGCAATACACTGTATAATACGCATGATAAAGATTATGTATTCCTTAAAAGAATATTTCTGGAGAATTGGGTAGGCACGGTGCTTTGGTAGAAGCCAACCATGTCTTGTAAATCGGTAAGAATATGGTACAGGGTACGCACGTATTCGGATAATCTGATGACCGTATTTACTGCCAACATATCCAGGAATCTCTTGGGTCGCTTCCCAAAGATTCACCGATGAGATTTGACTCGAACAGAGAATTAATCTGGGAATAATTATGAGAGAGAAAATTAATCTGGGATTAATTACGGAAAGAATTTATCTGCGATTAATTAACAGAGAGAAAATTAATCTAGGATTAATTGCGTCAAGAATTAATCTGCGATTAATTCGTGAAGAAGAGAGAACGCGATTAATTTGGAATTAATCGGTAAAATAAATTTAATAGTTAAATTGGATTTTTCTATTTAATTTATTTAATTGGGCTAAAATAATATATCGGATATATTAATTGAAATTGGATTTCAATGTGGAATTAAAATTGGATTTTAATTCTAGCGAACGAATTAATTTAGAATTAATTCGTAAGCGGCTTCCGTAATAATTTTGCTGGGCATTATTATTTAATTAAATTAGATTTAATTACGTCGCGACCTAAAATTCGTTTAATCAGATTAAATGAAATCGGGCCCAAAGTGTGTTGTGTGAACCAACTTGAATTTTGAATTCAAAGTGGTGGGACCCACTACTTCACATCAATGGTTAATCCATTTGATGGAAGTTGTTGGAAACAATAAATTGGATTTTTAATTACACACACTTGCCAAGTCAACTTTAATATATATATATATATATATATATATATATATTATATATATATATATATATATATATTGTGTTTGTTTTTGGAAAATAAAAGTGTGGACTATTCATCCTTTCTCCCATTTTTCTCTCAAATGCCGAACACTTGCTCACTTGGAGGAGCAAAATTTTTCTTTCAAAATTTGTTCTTGGTAGCACATAAATGAGTGAATCAAGGTGATAGGGAAACTCACACGAGTGTTTGGAACTCGATTTCAAGCTCCGAGCTACTACATCCAAAGGAATTTTTGAAAGCCTAAAACCGATCGAAACTTGAACCCTTAATTGCTCATGGTAATTTTTGATAATTAGACAATTGGATGTGTTGTTGGCATGAAGTGGATATTAATTGTTGGTTTAATTGGATTGAAATCAAAATTGGATGTTAATTTCATGTTAATTGCCGTGAGTGAAGCATGTTTAATGGATTGATTTTGCTTCAATTTGTGTTGGACATGAGTTGGTTACTTAAAACATGATTAATTAGTTTAATTGGTGTTTTGGAAATATTAGTTTAACTAATTAATTATGGCTATTACACTTTAATTAAAATTAATGTAATATTTGGAATGTTATATTAATTAAAGTTAGTCTTTAAAATTGGATTGGGCTGATTTTATTATATTTGGGCTTAATGGGCTTGGTTGGGCCAAGCTTGGTTTTGGACAATTGGATTGGATCCAAATTGGGCCCAAAACCATTTCCATAAAGTTCAAATATAACTTTTGGGCCTTTAAATAATTTAATTGGGCCTAAATTAATTTTTGGCAATAAGGTGATTCCTATTCGGGCATTGGCATCTTGGGTTTAATCCATAATGGCCAAAGCCCATGCCTAAAGAATTAATTGAAAGCCCAATGGACTTTAATTGAATAGTATTGGATACTTATTGGGCCTTTGAGACCCATTTAGATTAGATTTAGAATCTAAGTCTAAAAGGCACTAAGTGTAATTATTTAATTTGGAATTAAAAATGAATTAGTATTAGATACAATTTAAATTGGATTTAAAATTGTAGTTCGATATAATTCAAGAATACGTACTTTGAGTACTTATTCTTAAACGAGTTGGACTCGCGCAAATCAAATCATTGTTTGAACATTGGATGGTCATTAATTCAAATATTAATTAATTGGATTACATTGATTGAATAACATGCTATGTGTGAATACTTGGATGTTTTTGTATGAATAATGTATATCGGAAGGATATTAGAAGGGTGAGGGCAATTTTGGAAATTGTTGTAATAAATTTAGAATTTATTTATATTGGACCAGCGTGTCCAGCCTATTATCTCTATTCTCTTTGTATTTCTCTTCTCACCAATTCCCCTCAATGCAAATGAGGTTTCTTTAATGTATTATGTAATTGGGTAGAAGTATGAATAGTGCTAGCAGGAGAGAGGAAAGTGAGAGATTTGTTCTAGGAATAAAGTTTGTTATATATCCATCCGCATATCATTATTAATTTATTTCGCGCCTTATTATGCTTTTAGAATGCATGATTAAGGGTGTATGATGAGACAAAATCAAAAATAATAAATTGGATGCCAATTTACGCGAAAACCCTTATTAAATATTAAGCGTTTTCCTTCCATTAAATGGTTCTATCTCAAGATCCAAGATTGGCATTGGTTTGTTGGCCAAAGTCAAGATCAATGTCCATCGCGTATGTGTTTGAACCACGAAAGCTTTGTTCTATATCGCATGTCTTGGGCGGTTGTGATTTGTTGGCCAAAGTCAATGTCACTTCTAATTCATCGACGTGGATTACGAAGCTATCCCAATGTCAATGGTTCGCGTTTAACTGGAATCATTAAGTTTGTTGAGCCAAAGCCAAGGCTTAGTTGATTTAGAGGAAAAGGTTAGGAAATATATTGGATATATTTACATATATTGGATATATGTTTCGGACTTGGAGGTCCACCTACTGGATCTAGGAATTGGATGGGATCTAATTGATCTTAGAGATCTACCTAGTTAAGTTTCATACAACTTGTTGGCCAAAGTCAAGGTTGTTTGTTATTTAACGGGATCCTAGCCCACTAGGAAACTAGGTTTCCCGAGCACTTCACATAGGGTTAGAGGCTCGCCGAAAAATAATGGGAGGCTAGTATTAAATTTGTAATTTCATTTAGATATTTGCCAATACGCACTCTTTTATTTATTTATCGTTGTTATAAATATATTAGTTGGACTAATATTTAATATTGCTTTCTTTGAACAGTTAGACTGTACAAGACACTACTCCACTTGTAGTTGGTCATATAGTTGGACTATAGTAACCATTACATTTTGAGTGTACCCTAAATTGTTGATTGGATAGTTGGACTATTGCAATCGAGATGGATGGAAAGATTAGCGTCAAAGGACATAATCCTGGGTGAAAATGTCTTTAACGGCGTAAATTTTCCAGATTAGGAAATGAATCTCAGGATAGTCATGGGAGCTGAGAAGTTACTCTATTGGATATAGAATCCTCTCGGGCCCTGAGCCTGGAGTTGAGAAAATAGTAGATCATGAGCTTAGGAAGACTCATCATGATGATAACTTTAGTGCTCAATCCGTTATGCTTGCCGCAATGACTCCTTAATTTCGTTGTCAGAACTAAGGATTAGATCATTATACCATGATGTTGAAATTAAAGGATCTTCATAGATCTAATCTTAGATCTTGGAAGTACGAATTGTAAAAGAGGCTCTTTCGCTCGTGAATATCAGAGGGTACATCTGTCGAGCATTAGGTGTCGCAGATGATTGCTGACACCGAACAACTAGATTAGCTGGGCATTACCTACGAGGCCGAGAATTCCATACATTTGATCTTATAGTCTCTGCCCGAATGCTGGGGCGGGTTCATAATGAACCAAGAGAAAACTCTTGGAGAGTTAATGGCTATGCTCAAGGAGGCAGAGCCAGATCTTCCAAAAGGGAAAAAAACACAAGACGCATCTTACTTCGACATCCCAGAAGGCCAAGGATTGCCCGAAGGCTTCTGGGGGTGTGAAGAAAAAGGGCAAAGGCAAAATCGTCACAGTCTTCTGGGAATACAAAGGACATATCCCAAGATGTCTGCCTAAACTGTGGCAAACGGGGTCACTGGAAGTGTGACGGCCGTATGGACAAGGCATGCATGAAGGAAGTGAAGGCGGGCAAAGCTCCGACTTCAGGTATGTTTGTTATTGTAATAAACGTGTCCACTGCTGGTTTTAAAAATTGAATTTTTGATACTGGATGTGGTGCATACATATGTACTGATGTGCGGGATCTGCTGATTAGCAGGAGACTGGCTTCAGATGAGAGCGACCTGCAAGTCAGAAATGGGATGAGAGTCGTTGTTTTGGCTGTGGGAACCTAAGTTTTGGAACTGCCATTTGGGCATGCACTTAAATTAGGGAACTGTTATAATGTACCTAGTTTGACTAGAAACATTATCTCTATATTTAGTTTAACCCATTGCGGGTATACCTTTATGTTCCAGAACACTGGGTGTTTTGTTTATAAAGATGATATTGAGATATACACATTAGATGTGGATAACAATATTTATATTTTGAATATAAATTAATCTCAAACATATAATATGACAAACAAAAGGCTCAAACTGAATAAATCAGATGAGACTTATTTATGGCATTGCTGTCTGGGACACATTAACGAGACTCGTATATCCATACTTTTGAAGAGTGGATACTTGGACGGATTTGATTCCAATTCAAATGACGTCTGTGAATCTTGTTTACTAGGTAAAGTTCCTAAAACACCTTTTAGCTGTAAAGGTGTACGTGTCACCGAGCTGTTAGCCTTCGTTCATGGTGATATATGTGGGCCCATGTCTAGCCAGGCTAGAGGTGGATATCAATACTTCGTAACCTGTACGGATGTTGCATCGCATTATGGTTATGTGTGTCTTATGAAACACAAGTTTGAAATATTTGATAAATTCAAAGAGTTTCGACACGAAGTAGAGAAAAACAGACCGGCAAAAGTATTAAAAAATATCACGGTTGGACCGTAGTGGAAAATACTTGAGTAATGAGTTTTTAGATTACTTGAAAGAATATGATATTCTTTCACAGTGGACTCCTCCCGGAACACCTCAATTGAGTGATGTGTCCGAACGGAGAAACCGAACTTTGTTGGACATGGTAAGGTTAATAATGAGTCGCACTAAGCTACCAATTTCCTTCACGGGATACGCATTGAACAGTGCAATACTTAGTTTGAATAAAGTTCTGACAAAGTCTGTTGGACAGACCCCATATGAAATATGGATAGGAAAGAAACCGGGTTTCTCATTCCTGAAGATTTGGGTATGCTGGGCATATAATTAAACGTTTGGATGATACCAAACTAGAACCCAAATCGGATAAGTGCCTATTTGTAATTGGTTATCCTAGGGAAACCAATTTCCACAACCCATAAGAGAACAAAATATTTGTTGCTCTCCATGCATTTTTCCTTAGAGGAATTCCAAAATACAGTGGTAAGTGGGAGGAAAGTAGAACTCGATGAAAATCAGAGTAATACTATTCCTGGCACCGATCCCTAACGGAACACGAACAGTTCATCAGGGATGATATTGTTCCACAATCTTCTAATACACAAGAACCGCGTAGGTCGGAGAGAGTCAGAAAATAACCTGAGAGGTATGGGTTTCTGATCTCACCTCACGTAGACATTAGTCTTATTGAGGATAATAAGCCGACTACATATAAGGAAGTGATACGAGGTATCGACTCCATTTATGGCAAAGTGTCATGAAGTTCGAAATGGATTCCATGTATACAACCAAGTTTGGACACTAATTGATGTACCAGAAGGCATTGTGCCTATTGGTAGCAAATGGGTCTTCATGGTGAAGACATATATGGATGGCAACATACAAACGTACAAAGCTAGGCTTGTAACGAAAGGGTATCGTCATCAAAATGGTGTCGATTACGACGAAACCTTTTACCCGTTGCCATGATTAAATTCATTCGGATAATGCTTGCTATTGCTGCATATTTCGATTATGAAATATTACAGATGGACGTCAAAACCGCTTTCCTTAACGGAAACCTTTTGGAGGATTTTTTATATAACAGCCTGACGGTTTTATCATACCTAAACATGCAAACAAGGTTTGCAAGTTAAATCGATCCATTTATGGATTGAAGCAAGCATTGCGTTCTTGGAACCAACCTTTTGATGAAATCATATTACAATATGGTTTCATTCAAAACGAAGATGATTCTTGTGTATATAAGAAGGTTAGTGGGAGCGCACTGACATTGATTGTCCTATACATTGATGATGTATTATTTCTTGGAAATAACATTCCCATGTTACAATCGGTGAAAGTTTGGCTTTCATTAAAATTCTCCATGAAAACTTGGGAGATGCAACATTTATTCTAGGAATAAAGATCTATTGGGATATATCTAATAGTTGTTGGCATTCTTCGAGAACTCATACATTGAAAGACATGTACGCGACCTGGTGTCTCATATGCTTTGAGCATGTGGAGTCACAATCAGGCCGATCCAAGTGATGGTCACTGGATTGATGTTAAGAACATCCTTAAGTATCTTAGAGGAACTAAGGATGCTTTCTTAATTTATGGAGATGGAAAACTTGAAGTGATTAGGTTCACAGACGCAAGTTTCCAAAACGATAAAGGCGATTGTAAGTCGCAATAAGGGTACACATTTTATTTAAACAACGGAACAATGAGCTAGAAATCTTCCAAGCAAGATATTGTTTCCGATTCAACAACAAAAACGGAATATATTGATGCGGCTGAGGCAGTAAAAGAAGCATTTTGGATCTACAAAATTCCTAATTGGATTAGGAGTAGTTCTGTTAGCAGCTGAGCTGGGCTACAGCACAGACTAAGGAATTACGGTCTCATCAATGATCCAAGTATGTACTTCGAACAGTTTCATCTGATTCGTGAGATCATACATCGTGGTGATGTGATGATCGAATAAATCACATCAGATAATAACCTTATAAATTCGCTGACGAAAGTGTATCTCAGCATAAGCATGAGCCTCTCGTACATAGTTCAAGTATTGGACACTTGAGTGATTGGCTATAGGCCAAGTGGGAGATTGTTGGACAATTATAACCCATAGCATCACTATTTGTAAAAGACATGGTGTTCTTTGTACAAATTAACTATGTGACAAAGGAAATTGCTCTTTAATCATTTTGTAATTAGATTACTTGGATATATAAATGATAAAAGTCCATATGATTAGTTCCAGATTAATAATATATGAGATAGTATTAATCCACGAACGGTTTAATCATTAAACATCTATAGTCATAGTATTATCGAGAATGGACATCGATAATGTGGAATAGACTAGTATTAAACTTGTGTGCGTTATGGAAGCTTAACGACACAGTTCTCATATATTTAAGTATTGGATACTTATGCAAGTGTGATAGGAGGTTCTGTTATCCGTTGGAACAGAAACAGCTTCACTCTGGATAGACCCCTCAGAATCTCATTGGTAGTATGACTATGTGTCTATGGGAATCCGAATCAGGGTATGTGTATTTGGTCTTAACCTGAGATTTGCATCGCTAATACTTGCGACAATCAGTATGCTTTGGTTTTGGTCGTCCAGAAATTTAACAGGTTTTGTGTATGCCTCTTCTAGGTATATTGAGAATCGTAGTGTATTGGGTGTGATGTCAAGATGGAAGTATCACTTCAGTCATATGGAGATGATGATCACGTAGGATACAGAACTGGTACTCTTAAATGCTGCAGCTATCGGGATAGTATGACTAGGTCATGATTATCCGATTACAGAGACTAGTTGCTAGTGATCCGATATATGCTTTGTACGGGGCAGACACAATTCCAGCCCCAGGCCTAGCATGTGACATCCGATACTGGATCGTAATACGCAATACACTGTATACTACGCCTGATAAAGATTATGTATTCCTTAAAAAAATATTTCTGGAGAATTGGGTAGGCACGGTGCTTTACTAGAAGCCAACCATGTCTTGTAAATCGGTAAGAACGTGGTACAAGGTATGCACGTATTTGGATAGTCCGATGACCGTATTTACTGCCAACATATCCAGGGATCTCTTGGGTCGCTTCCCAAAGATTCACCGATGAGATTTGACTCGAACAGAGAATTAATTTAGGATTAATTATGAGAGAGAAAATTAATCTGGGATTAATTACGGCAAGAATTAATCTGGAATTAATTAATAGAGAGAAAATTAATTTGGGATTAATTGCGTCAAGAATCAATCTGGGATTAATTCGTGAAGAAGAGAGAAAGCGATTAATTTGGAACTAATCGGCAAAATAAATTTAATATTTAAATTGGATTTTTCTATTTAATTTATTTAATTGGGCTAAAATAATATATCGGATATATTAATTGAAATTGGATTTCAATGTGGAATTAAAATTGGATTTTAATTCTAGCGAACGAATTAATTTGAAATTAATTCGTAAGCGACTTCCGTAATAATTTTGCTGGGCATTATTATTTAATTAAATTAGATTTAATTACGTCGCGACGCAAAATTTGTTTAATCGGATTAAACGAAATCAGGCCCAAAGTGTGTTGTGTGAACCAACTTAAATTTTGAATTCAAAGTGGTGGGACCCACTACTTCACATGAATGGTCAATCCATTTGATGGAAATTGTTGGAAACAATAAATTGGATTTTTAATTACACACACTTACCAAGTCAACTTTAATATATATATATATATATATATATATATATATATATATGTTTGTTTTTGGAAAACAAAAGTGTGGACTATTCATCATCTCTCCTATTTTTCTCTCAAATGCCGAACACTTGCTCACTTGGAGGAGAAAATTTTTCTTTCAAAATTTTTTCTTGCTAGCACATAAAGAAATGAATCAATGTGATAGGGAAACTCACCCGAGAGTTTGGAACTCGATTTCATGCTCCGAGCTACTACATCCAAAGGAATTTTTGAGAGCCTAAAACCGATCAAGGTGAGTTTTTCAGCAAATTTCTTTGATTCTTTCACACACGAATCACGCTTAGAAGATCCTTGGCATGTTCTAGGAAAACTAACATGATGAACACTGAAAAGTGTACATTTATTAAAAGAAAAATTAATAATTTTACACTTGTAGTTTCATTAATCCCCCATAGTTTAGCACATTTGTGAACTAATAATTAAATTTATGTTTTATATATTTTTATTGTGATTTTTATTTTTTATATAGGTAAAATACTATTTTGGAAGCTCAATAGGAAAAATTAATATGAAATTTGAACTCTAGGATCCAGAAATCCGAAAAGAGCGTGACAGCTAGATTCAAATCGGACTTGGAAATTATTCACCGTATTTAGATTGGCAACAAAATGAGCTTATAATGTATTAAGCCACACATGTATTTATTATTATTATTATTATTATTATTATTATTATTATTGTAAAAAGACAAAACAAAAAAAGACAAAATATATATATATATATAAGCAAAAAAAAAATATTTAGAAATTATTGTTGGATTGATATCTTCTTTCCAATCTTGCAAATTGCAAGACTTTGCAATTTGTAATGTCTTGCAATTTGAAAAACAAGAGGTGCTCACATCTTGCTATAAATAGAGGTGTTCATCTCCCATTTTCCTCAGTAAATTTCTCATGGATCTATCTTGAGATTTTGTGGGATGAGCTCTTATGTGTATTTTTTTTTGTAATTTTTTTCTTTCAGTAATAAAATTATGAGTGTTTTTATTTATATCTTGTTCTGCTAATTTGTATCATGATAGGGTAAATGATGAAGCTAGTGGTATGAAAATATAGGTGATTTTTATTTATATTATATTTTATAAATTGTGATTATTTCCCAAATAAATTCGTACTCTTTTCAATTTATAGAGGACTCTTGACACGCTATAGACAGTCCTCGATTGGCATAGATAATACTTGAATCCCAAAATTGCAAGTGGATTATTAAAAATCTAGATTAGTTATAGACATAACGGTTCTACATGTTTTGGCATATTTAGTACATTGGCATGACTAATTATCGACAGGACGGCTCACTAGCTGTAAGAT
>SKCR01007992.1:0-40959 GCA_019454045.1 Zanthoxylum bungeanum | reverse complement strand
AGCCTCGAGAATTAGGATCGTAGCATCTCAAAACCGATCGAAGCATCGGGGGACTAGAGATTCGATCACCTATCACACAGTCATAAACCAGGATCGAAGCATATCACCACCAATCGAAACATCAAAGGGTATGGGGGCCCACATATCAATAAATAAACTACTACAAAGTCAGGCAAGTTCGGTGACACCCAATGAACTAGCTAAGTAAAAAATACATGCATGATATTGATAGACTTGTCATTGTCACACACTCTACAAGCTTACCAAAGTGGGGGCGACTATAGACATTTCATTTTCATGCATAGCCCGATAATGAGTCTTTTACGGGGATACCCTTGAAAAATGGAAAAGTTACAAGATGAGTGCCAAGAAAGAAATAAACTCAATGAAATATAACCAAAAGCCAGCCGGACATCACCTATGCCCAACCTACCTCCTCTCAAACCAGAATATTCGGCCTGACTCACCCTAAGAACCCTAAATTTTACCGCATAAGTCATAACTATCATTGGATATTCAGATTGTAAATTACCAAAGACACGAGATCTGATTGTAACCGGCTGGATATGAAATTTAAATTTAACATATGTTCGAACATGTATTAAAGTGGTCAACACACGTGAAAATTACCAAGAGTTGAAGTCATAGACATATCAATGGTCGGTAGGACTTACAATACAAATTATATGTTCGGCCGGATATTGATCGAACGATACAGTCTACAGTAACGCTAGTAACGTCAGATAGAGAGGAGGACAATTGGGGGATTCTGTTCCCCTTCCATTCAGATCCTCATCTCACATTATCAAAAGAGGTCTTCCCTACTCAAAAGCCTCTAGAATCAATCCTAAAGAATCCCTGAAATTCTGAAACAGTAACCTCAGAGAGAGAAATAGAAAGAGAGAAATAACATCTTATGATTCTTGGAGAATTCTTCATTTCTCGTGCGAATCCAACAACATCTTAAAATTGCGGAGGATATTCTTAAGGCAAACAACATAAAGGTACGATATGAGGACACCAAGTTTATTATTTCTATGCCTCAGAGCTTCTGTAACAACATAATATCTTTGGCAGGACGTACATCATGTCCGACCGGATATGCACACACATCTTGCCTACGATAGAAATATTAGGCCATATTTATTACTTTTTGTATGTCATCTTAGTTTATGTCGTTACCGTTCTATGCATATTTAAGGTATTCAATTTTATATGATCATGTCATGTGAATATAGTTCATTTATTTCGTTAATATTAGTATTTCATGTTATTGTCTTTCTCTTGCTTTTAATATTGTAATTGCATGTTAGTTAATTCTTATGGATTAGTTATTTGTTACCTGCGTGTTTCGATTTGTTAGTGATATCCGGCCTGACCTATTACAGGTCCGGTCAAAAATCCTTCACGTATCTGGCTATATGATCCCCGTGGTATAATGATGAAAACCCAGACGTAAGTTCCATAGTCGATTACGAATGAACGGTGATATGGTCCGCACGCGGGATACAACTCCACGTACCAATGAGGGATTGCCTTTTTATTTTATATGCATGTTGTTTCACTATTTTCTAAATATTTTGAATAACTTATCTGTTCATTTACTACCGGTTATTTCCGCGTTTATGATTTACGCAGAATGTCAAGCCAGGCTCCCAGAAAAGTCTGGTCGGATGTTAATGTTATGATCTATATCTTGCCTACTATATGCAATGTCCAGCCTGGCCTTAGTGAGTTATTTACTCCGATCTGTTCCTTTATTGCTTCATTAATGCTATAGTAAATTATAAACAATTACTAGTTGTAATAATTTATACACTTGAACCAAATTTATTTACTGCTTTTCTAGTATTTGCGTTATGTCATATAAATTGTGTTGTATGTTATTGCATTATAAGATATGGTAATATCTCTCTTCGAGCCGAAATATTATACTGGCATCAGTAAGAGACCATTCTGAACTCAAACTGGTTTTAGGTTGGACCTTGTGAGGGGTATAGTACAACCTTAAATCATTTTCGGTGTCTCATATTAAGTGAAGATTCTTTTATTCCTCGATTAGTTCCCCGTAGGACTATCTATACTCTCTACGGGCTACGTGCCCAACAGTATCATGCTCGCCGACTGTTAGGGATATGCCATATACCCAACTTGTGGATGGGCTATATATACATGTATTTTTAATATTTTTATTAATTAATAAAATGGCAATCTTTATTATATGTGTCTTATATAAATTATATGAATCATCAAACACTGTAATAAATCTCTTGGAGTAATAAGATGATGGCTTCCACGCTTTATGAGAATCATTACACTTAAACGTTCTTAGTCATAGTTTTATGAATAATCTGGGCGTTCACAAAGCGGAGAGACTAGCATGATGATATGATCCGCCCATAAGTGGGGTAGCCGATCTCATAGGCTACTAACGGAGATCTGTCCGCTTGGTGTATCACATGGATGCATGAGTTGTTCGTGTCCATCGAATTGACCACCGAAAGTTTTCACATGGAGTGTTTATCACATGTGTCTGTGAGAAATTTCATGTATCGATTGTATGACTAGTCCTTAGACTTGAGGTCTTTACAATCTTATGTGTGGATCAAATAACTTTGACAGTCTCCTTCCCCGGTTCAAAAGATCTGGTCATAAGGGTATGATTGGGTCATTTGTTGAAACACATGAAGTTTATAAGATACAACAGAGAATCGCCACTCTCTCGGATAATATTTCTTATAAGAGTAATATTCCAGTTCGCGGATTGATATGTATGATCAGTGCTTGAGACTGTGGCCGCAGCGGAAGAATCATGTGAGATTCTTGGATTAGCACGATTCATGACACTATCAACATCATACATTTGACTATATAGGTAAACACTTTCCATACCCTAGGTCAAACAGCGGGGATACAGTGAGGCGAGGGACCGTATCATATGTAAATCGCATACATAATGGGTATATATATCTTTCCTTCTCATTTGGGGGCCTTGGCATGTTGCTAGATGTCAACCTTGGTCATTGAAATCGAACGACCATCTGATCAGAGGATAATTTATGTTCGATTAAATTATCACGATTCATTTCATGTCCAACTTGAGGGGAACCCAAAAGGTCACACACAACAAAGTCGAAATCAATGGTTAACGGTGCACAGTACAAATTTAACAGTATATATGATTGTTGTAGGAATTGTTCATAAATGGTTCAATGTGTTTAATTATTGAACAGATCATTTATGAGGTTCCATAGTGGCTTAGGGATCGGTGAATGACGATAGGGGCACTTTGGGAATTGGAATAAATAAATAAATAAATAAAAATGTGAATAGTAACATAAATTGTATATGAATAGTAATATGAATAGTAAAATTTTTTTGTTATTTATTTTGAATTCCAATTCGGCCAAACTCTTATTATGGTTTTATAATCTCATTAAACCACTAAATTAAGATCCAATGGCTAAGATTAAATTAGCATTTATCCCACATCAAATTCTTAATTAATTTTGTTGTCTTTGGAGCACCTATATAGACCCAAAGAATTCTTTACAAATTTTTGCACCAAACCTTTCATATCTTGGATTTATATAAGTGAGAAACTCTAAAGTTTAAGAGTAAGCTACTAGTTTTGAGGATCCTTAAGTCTAATTGACTAGAGGAACCTCGAGTTAAAAGTTTTGAGGTATTTGCCTAGGCTAGCACCAAGGGCAAAATACCCGTGCACTCAAGGCGTAGTCTTGCCGTTGAGTTTTGGCTTTGGTGTGTGCACCTTTGGAGGCCACACACTTGGGTGGCTCTTTGGAAGGTGGAAGAGCTTGCTGAGTTCGAGAAAAGCTTGTAGATTGGAGGGAGGACTGGAGGAGTCTTCGGTTCAAGTAAGTCTTTTTTCTTTCTTTATTTTAATTAGAGTTCTTATGATAGTAAGCATGTTTAGGTTTATGTTCTTTGCATGTTTAATGAGTTTTTATGCTAACAATATATAGTAACATGCCTAGGCATGTAGAATAATCAAAACAAATGGGTCTTGGGAAAAGTGATAGCGGCATTGTTATCCAATACTTGAATATATGAGAATTCTGAGGGGTCTATCCAGAGTGAAGTTGTTTACGTACCATCGGTAAACACAACCTCCTATTACACTTGCATAAGTTATCCAATACTTGAATATATGAGAACTATGTCGTTACGCTCCCACAACGCGCACAAGTGCAATACTATTTTATTCCGCATTATCGATGTCCAATCTCGATAATACTACGACTAGGGATATTTTAATGATTAAACCTTAGTGGATTAATACTGTCTCATATCTTATTAATCTGAAACTAATCATATGGACTTTTATCATTTATGTATCTTGGTAATCCAATTACAAATGATAAAAGAGCAATTTCCTTTGTCACATAGTTAATTTGTACAACAACTCCATGTTCTCTATAAATAGTGATGCTATGGGCCATAATTGTCCAACAATCTCCCACTTGGCCTATATCCAATCACTCAAGTGTCCTACACCTGAACTATGTACGGTTCGCTCAAACTTCTACTGAGAAAAGGCTTTCGTCAGCGGATTTACAATGTTATTATCTGATGTGATTTATTCGATCATCACATTGCCACGATGTATGATCCGACGAATCAGATGAAATTATTGAAGTATATATTTGGATCGTTGATGAGACCATTAATTCTTTAGCCTGTGTTGTAGCCTAGCTCAGCTGCTAACAAAACTACACCTAATCTGATTAGGATTATTTTAGATCCAAAAGGCTTCTATTGTTGCCTCAGCTGCAACAATATTCTGCTTTTATTATTTATTCGGCAACAATATCTTGCTTGGAAGATTTCCAGCTCACTGTTCCGTTATTCAAACTATATAGTACCTCTATTGGGACTTATAGTTGTTTTTATCGGTTAGGAAATTTGCAACGGTGAACTCAGTCACTTCAAGTTCTCCTTCTCCGTATCTTAAGAAAGTATCCTTAGATCATCTAAGATACTGAAGGATGTTCTTAACATCAATCTAGTGACTATCACTTGGATTGGCCTGATTGTGACTCCATATGCTCAAAGCATATGAGACACCAGGTCGCGTACATTTATTTCAATGTACGAGTTCTCGGAGAGTACCAACAACTCTTAGATCTATCACAGTAGATCTTTATTCCTAGAATAAAGGTTGTCTATCCCAAGTAGTCTACGGAGAATTTTTTTGAAAGCCAAGCTTTCACCGATTGTATTATGGGAATATCATCTCCAAGAAATGATATATCATCATTATTTAGGACAATCACTGTCAGTGCGCTCCCACTAACCTCCTTATATACACAAGAATCATTTTAGTTTTGAATTAAATCATATACCATTATGATTACATCAAAAACGATAGTTCCAAGAACGCAATGCTTGCTTCAATCAATAAATGGATCGAATTAACTTGAAAACCTTGTTTGCTCGTTTTGGTACGACAAAACCGTCAGGATGTTGTAAGCATCCTCCAAAAGGTTTCCGTTTAAGGAAAGCAAATTTGACGTTCAGCTGCTATATTTCATAAATGAAACATGCAGCATCAGCAAGCATTATCCAAATGGATTTAATCAAGGCAACAAATGAAAGGTTTCGTCGTAATCGACACAATGTTGATAACGATACCTTTTCGCTACAAGCCTAGCTTTGTACGTTGGTATGTTGCCATCCATGTATGTCTTCCTTGAAGACTCATATAGTACCAATAGGCACAATGCCTTCCGGTACATCAACTAGTGTCCAAACATAGTTGGTATACATGGAATCCATTTCGGACTTTATGGCACTTTGCCATAATAGGGAGTCGATACCTTGTATCACTTCCTCATACGTAGTCAGTTCGTATTCCTCAATAAGATTGACATCTTTATGAGGTGAGATCAGAAACCCATACCTCCCAGGTTGTTTTCTGACTCTCTCCGACTTGCGCGGTTCTTGTATATTCGAAGATTGTGGTACAGTTTCATCCTTGATGAACTGTTTGTGTTCCATGAAGGAATCGGTGCCTGGAACAGTATTACTCTGATTTTCATCGAGTTTTACTTTCCTCCCACTTACCACTGCATATCGATATTCCTCTTAGGAAAACCGCATGGCGAGCAACAATTACATTGTTCTCTTGTGAGTTGTATAAGTACTATACTTTGGTTACCCTAGGATAACCTACAAATAGGCATTTATCCAATTTGGGTTCTAGTTTGGTATCATCCAAACGTATGCCCAGCATTCCCAAATCTTCAGGAATGAGAAAACCTGGTTTCTTTCCTGTTCATATCTAATATGAAGTCTGTCAAACAGATTTTTATGGAACCTTATTCAAAATAAGTTTTTCACTGTTTAATGCGTATCCCTAGAAGGAAATGGTAGCTCAGAGCGACTCATGATCAACCTTATCATGTCCAACAAAATTCGGTTTCTCCGTTTGGACACACCGTTCAATTGAGGTGTTCCGGGAGGAGTCCACTGTGAAAGAATACTATACTCTTTCAGGTAAACGAGAAACTTATTGCTTAAGTATTTTCCATCACTGTCCTAGCGTGACGTTTTAATACTTTAGCCGATCTATTTGTCTACTTCGTGTCGAAACTCTTTGAATTTATCAAAAGTTTCCGATTCGTGTTTCTAAAGAAACACGTAACCATAACGCGATGCCACATTCGTAAAGATTACGAAGTGTCCATATCCACCTCTAGCCTAGCTATATATGGGCCCACTTACGTCACTATGAACGAGGGCTAATAGATCGGTGGCAGTTGCACTTTTACCAAGTAAAAAGTGTCTTAGGCACTTTGCCCAATAAACTAGATTCGTAGACATTATTTTAATTGAATCAAATCTGTCATAATACTAACTCTTCGAAAGTGTGGATATACGAGTCTTGTTTAGTGTGTCCCAGACAACAATGCCACAAATAAGTCTCATCTGATTTATTCAGTTTGAGCTATTTGTTTGTCATGTTATATGTTTGAGATTCATTTATATTCAAAATATAAATACTGTTATTCACATCTGATGTGTTTATCTCAATATCATCTTTATAAAATAAAACATTTTAGTATTCTAGAATATAAAGGTATACCCTCAACGGGTTAAACTCTGATATAGAGATAATGTTTCTAGTCAAACTAGTTACATTATAACAGTTTCCTAATTTAAGTACACACCTGAAGGGTAGTTCCTAAACGTAGGTATCTACGGTTAAAATAGCGACTCTCGTCCCATTTCCGACTCGCAAATCAATCTTATCTGAAGTCAGTATCCTGCTGATCAGCAGATTCTGCACACCATAACATAATTTTATGTACCACATCTAGAATCAAAAATCCAATTTTGAAACCAGTAGCGAACATGTTTATGACAAACACGATCGAGGCCGGAGCCTTGCCCCGCCTCACTTCCTTAATGTCTGCCTTGTCCATATGGAAGTCACGCTTCAGTGACCCCGTTTGCCACCGTTTAGACAGACATCTTGGGATATGTTCTTTGTCTTCCTAGAAGACTGTGATGATCTTGCATTTGCCCCTTTTAGAAGCTCTGGCTATGCTTCCTTGAGCATTGCCATCAACTCTCCAAGAGTTTACTCTTGGTTCATAATGAACCTGCCCCCAGCTTTCGGGTAGAGACTATAAGATCAAATCTTTAGTAGTCTCAGCCACGTAGGTAATGCCCAGCTAACCTAGCTGATCGATGTCAGCAATCATCTACGACACCTAGTGGTCGACAGATGTACCCTCTGACATACGTGAGCGAAAGAGCTTCTTTTGCAATTTATACTTCTAAGATCTAAGAATAGATCTATGAAGATCTTTAATTTCAACATCATGGTACAATGATCTAATCCTTAATTTTGACGACGGAATTAAAGAGTCATTGCGGTAAGTATAAAGGATTGAGCACTAAAGTTATCATTACATGAATATTCCAAATATCATGTTCTACTATTTGTTCAACTCCGGGCTCAGGCCCAAGAGATTGCTCTATCAAATAGAGTAACTTCTTAGTTCCCAGGACTATCCTGAGGTTTTATTCCCAATTTAAAAATTAAAGCCGTTTAAAAAATATTTTCACCAAGGATTATGTTCTAAACGCTAATCTTTCAGTTATTTTGATTCCAATAGTCTAACTATCAAATCAACGATTTCAGGTACTATTGAATATAATGATTACTATAGTCTAACTATATAATCAACTATAATTTAATTGGTTAAATTCAAATATATTGATTACTATAATCCAATTATATAATCAATTATAATTTGAAGTAGTTTGAATACAGTCCAACTGTTTTATTTAAAACAACGATAAATATTAGTCCAACTAACATATTTAAATATTTGACGAAAAATTAAAATGAGCGTGTATTGGCAAGTATCTAAACGAAATTGCAAATTTAATACTTGTCTCCCACTATTTTCCGGCGAGCCTCTAACCTTCTGTTGAGTACTCGGGAAACCTTGTTTCCTAGTGGGCTAGGATCCCGTTAAATAACACACAACCTTGACTTTGGCCAACAAATTGTATGATATTTAATTAGGTAGATCTCTAAGATCAATTGGATCTCATCCAATTCCTAGATCCAGTAGGTGGACATCCAAGTCCGAAACATATATCTAATAGGGGTGTTCATAGGGTCGGGTCAACCCGCGACCCGGCCCGCGCGGGTTCATAAAAAAATTTGCAAAATTTCGACCCGACCCGAAATTTTCGGGTTGGGCAACGGGTTTGATCCATTGACCCGACCCGGCCCGACCCTATACAAATTTATTATTTTTCTAAAATTTTTATTAATTTTCTAAAATATTTATTATTCAACCCGATCCATTAAGTTGTATGTAAGCCCCAAAACGCTTCCTTGCGGGCTTTGTTGTCAGGTGGATGACTGAAATCAATAATTGGCCCCGAAAGAATTTTGAAATTCAAATTCAGAACTAAAATCTCGTTCCTATTGTGCAATTTATGGTATGTTTGACACCAAAAAGGTATAAATTATATTATGATATATCTAGGACTGATTCCTATTGTAGGAGACATAAAGAAGAAAAGGATTGGATAAATATTGGTAACATAGACGTTAAAGAAAATTAAATTTATGGATCCTGCAATTCAAAAAAAGTTATAAATGATGAAATTAAAGTAAAAATGTTTCAACTAGTGAAATGACTCAAATGAGAACGCTATATAAAAACTTTTCCACCCACAAGTAAGACATGGAATTTTGGTCATGTCAATACCTTCGCTAAGGAACTAATAGAGTTAAGAGAAGAATTTTCATCAACTCAAAAGCACTTCAGTAGATGTAATAATAAAACAAAAGGCAACAAATGTCCCCGCCAATTTTTCATTTTTTGTTTTATTTTTTCATGAAAGACTGCCACATGACCAGCTCTTCCGAATACAGAGTTTTTTTTTTTTTTTTTAACTAAGCTTAAACTTTCAAGTCAAGTAGCAACTAGACATATTATCAAAGCTAAGTTTGATCAAGCAGTACTGTATTCAAATCTTGTTATTGTAAATTAATTAAATTATAAGAGTTGTCTTTATGTATGTTGTTGAAAGAATCCAAGTTCCTTAAACATGGCGACAAGTTGACATTTTGTTTAACTGGTAGCTTAACATTAATATAAGAAAAGAACACCCAAAGTCCAAAGTCCAAATCCCCATTAAATTGGCCTAGTGTTATAAAAGATCCCCACGGCTTTAATAATACCCCTAACACCCTAGGCATTACTGAAATTTGTTTATTATTTTTTTTTGTATTAAAACTTTATATATATGATAATTTTTGGGACATAAATAACTAATATTTATATTTCAAAATAATTAATTCATTAAAAAAATTATTTTTTTAAATGACCCGACGACCCGACCCGACCCGAACCCGATTGGGTCCACTTCCCCGCGACCCGACTTTCCTTGACCCGACCCGATCGGGTCTAACAAAATTTCAAAAAACCCGACCCGACCTGACCCGTGAACACCCCTAATATCTAATATATGCCAATATATCCGATATATTCCCTAACCTTTTTCCTCTGAATCAACTAAGCCTTGGCTTTGGCACAACATACTTAATGATTTCAGTTAAGCGGGACCCATTGACTTTGGAAAGCTTCGTAATCGATGTCGATAGACAAGAAGTGATCTTGACTTTGGCCAACAAATCACAACTTGGACAAGACATGCAATATGGAACAAAGCCTTCATGATTCAAACACATCCGCGATGGACAAAGGTCTTGACTTTGGCCAACAAACCAGTGCCAATCTTGGATCTTGAGAGTGAATCATTCAATGGAAGGAAAAACGCTTAATATTTGTTGAGGGTTTTTCGCGTAATTGGCAACCAATTAATTATCTTTGATTAGGTCTCATCATACACCTTAAGCATGCATTCTAAAAGCATAATAAGACGCGATAAATAAATTAATAATGATATGCGGATGGATATTTAAAACATTTTGTTCCTAGAACAAACATCTCCCTTTTCTCTCTCCCGCTAGCACAAATCTTACTTCTACCCGATTACATAACACTTCTAAAGAAACCTCATTTACATTGAGGGGAATATGTGAGAGGAGAAATACAAAGAATCAAGAGGTAATATGCTGGACACGCAGGTCCAATTAATAAATTCTAAATTTATTACAACAATTTCCAAAATTGCCCTCACCCATCTAATATCCATCTGATATACATTATTCATACATCACATCCATGTATTCACCAAAGCATGTTATCAATCAATCTAATCCAATTAATTATCTGAAATTAATGACCATCCAATGTTCAAACAACGATTTGATTTGCGCGAGTCCAACTCATTTTAAAAATAAGTACTCAAAGTACGAATTCTTGAATTATATCAAACTACAATATTAAATCCAATTTAATTTGTATTCAATACTAATTCTTTATTTAATTCTAAATTAAATAATTACACTTTTTAATGTGCCTAATGTGCCTTTACGACTTAGATTCTAAATCTAATCATTACGGGTCTCAAAGCCCAATTAACATCCAATGTCAATTTAATTAAAGTCCAATGGGCTTTCAATTAATTTATAAGGCATGGAGTTTGGCAACCAAAGCCCAATAAGGAATCACCCTTTTGCCAAAAATCAATTTAGGCCCATTAGGCCCAATTATGGACTTTATGGAAATGATTTTAGGCCCAATTGGATCCAACCAATTAACCTAAACCAAACTTGGCCCAACCAAGCCCATTAAACCCAAATACAACTTTATTAGCCCAATTCCAAATTTAGCCCAACTAATTAAATTCCAATATTCCAAATATCATAATTTAATTAACTAAAGTGCATAACCATAATTAATTAGTCAAATTAACATTTCCAAAATATCAATTTACTCAATTAATCATGCTTATTATCATCAACACATGTCCAACATTATTGAATCAAAAAATCATCTCATTTCCATGCTTCTTGGTCACGGCAATTTGGGGTTTTCTAAATCCGATTTCGATTTCAATCCAATTAAATCCTAAATCAATTTATCCCATGTCTTTTCAACTCTTCCAATGATAAAAAAAATAAAATTACCATGACTTTAGGGCATACAATATTTTCGGCCAAGCCAAAAAATTGGGGAAAAAATAATCCAATTCAATTTTCATCAAATTGATCACATATAACTCCAAGTTATCATCATTTAAGCATACTCAATCAAACAATTTCATCAAATCATGCTCAAATCAATTTTACCCTAAATCAAATTTCATGCTTAAAAACCGCTCTGATACCATTGTTGGGTTTTCTAGGTCAAACCATATCTAATTAAGCGATGAAAAGTGCGAATACATCAAAGTAAAGTTGCGGACATACTCACTTTGTTCGGCTTTTGCGATGCGATGAAACACAAAAAAATTCTGCTCCATGAAGCTCTCGGTCATGCCTCCATTTTTGTGCTCCTTGTTTCGGCCAAGGTCCCATTTGTGTGCTCCAAGCTCCAAGCTTTGTGAATGGATTTCATGCTCATGAATGGGTTTCCCTATCACCTTCGTAAGACCCATTGGTGTGCTAGCACTCTTGAAGATTTGCAACAAATCTTCCTCTTCTTTCTTTTAACTCTCGGCTAAGAGAGAAAAATGGCACCAAGTGCCGTGAGTGAAAGAGGAGAGAAAATGGTTCAAAAAACCGTTGTTAGGGAGAGAGAGAGAGAGAAGTGTTATGTTGTATTTGTTTTCAAAAAACTAATACCAATTACCAAATTCAAAATTCAAAATTTGGTACAAGACTTTAAAGTCTTCAACCACTTCCATCAATCAAAGATGACAAGGTGTCAATCACCAAAAAGGTGACAAGACCTCCATCACTTGAATGACTAATGATGTGACGCGTGATGTGACTTGTGGGCCGCACTTAAATTTAAAATGCGGCAGTGGGCCCGCAAACACTCACGGGCTCAGGTTCGCTAATTCCGAATTAACGAATTTTCCGTTGCGACGTAATTAAATCAAATTTAATTAAGTAATTATGCCTAGCAAAATTACTATTCACGTCGCTAGCGAATTAATTCTAAATTAACTCGTTTGCCCGAATTAAAATCTAATTTTAATTCCGCGTCAAAATCTAATTTCGTATAATATATAAAATATATTATTTTATCGATTAATTCCAAATTAATCATTCTCTCTCTAAATAGTATTTTATCCCAGATAAAATATCTCCGTAATTAATCATAGATTAATTTTTCTCTCTCTACTAATTAATCCCAGATTAATTATGTTCGAGTTATACGTCATCGGTGAATCTTCGAGAAGTGACCCATGAGATTCCTGGATCTGTTGGCAGTAAATCCAGTCGTCGGACTATCCGAACACGTACGTACCTAGTACTATGTTTTTACCGATTTACAAGACATGGTTGGCTTCTAGCAAAGCACCGTGCCTACCCAATTCTCCAGAAATATTCTTAAAGGAATATGTAATATGTATCAGGCGTAGTATATGTAGTATTGCGTATTGCGATCCAGTATCGGATGTCACGTGCTAGGCCCGAGGTTGGAATTGTGTCTGCCCCGTACGAAGCACATATCGGATCTCTGGTAACTAGTCTTTATAATCGGATAAACATGACCTAGTCATATTATCCCGATAGCTGAAGCATACAAGAGCACCAGTTCCGTATCCTACGTGATCATCATCTCCATATGACTGGAGTGATACTTCCATCTTGACATCACACCCAATACACTACGATTCTCAATATACCCAGAAGAGGCGTACACAGAACCTGTTAAAGCCCTGGACGACTAAAACCAAATTATATTGATTGTCGCAAGTATTAGTGACATACATTCAAGATTCTCATACCTACAAACCCACGATTCGGACTTCCATAGACACATAGTCATACTACCAATGGAATTTCGATGGGTCTATCCAGAGCGAAGCTGTTTCCGTACCATCAGTAACCACAACCTCCTATTACACTTGCATAAGTATCAAATACTTAAATATATGAGAACTATGTCGTTATGCTCCCACAACGCGCACAATGCAATACTAGTCTATTCTGCATTATCGATATCCAATCTCGATAATACTACGACTATGGATATTTTAATGATTAAACCTTAGTGGATTAATACTGTCTCATATCTTATTAATCCGGAACTAATCATATGGACTTTTATCATTTATGTATCTTGGTAATCCAATTACAAATGATAAAAGAGCAATTTTCTTTGTCACATAGTTAATTTGTACAACAACACCATGTTTTATACAAATAGTGATGCTATGGGTCATAATTGTCCAACAAGGAAACTGGAGGAATCTCTATAATATTCCTCCGGTCTCAAATCCATCAGACTAGAAGGAATGGTCTTCTCCAATGCATACATCTTAACCATCTCTTAATTGATGGGGAGCCATTTTCCACACAACCCTTAAGTTTACCCCGAAAGTACCTAGAGTAGTGCAGCCTGTTGGGATTCCCAATTTGCACCTCTGAATCACCACTGAGGTCTGCCCTAATCAACTCATGTAGGGCGCTTCCAAAAATCTTTGGGGCCATGGAAGTCTTTCTCATAAGCCAAACGTATTTTTCATAGTACTAATGCTTCAAGTTTGTAAGAGTAGGCTTTAGGACATCGCTGCCTACAAATATATATAAATCCAAATCAAAACAAAACCCAGTAACAAAAATTGAAATCAAATAAAGTAAAACGATAAGAAATACTTATGAATATCCTTGCTAAAAGTATGGGAAATATGATATTACTGGTACTCTGTGTTAGACATTATGTCCCATAGCGTCACTGTTTGTAAATGATATTGTATTATTGTACAAAATTAACTATGTGATAATGAAATTGCCTTTTGCCGTTTTGTGTATATTATTTACTTTGATATATAAATGGCGAAAGTCCATATGATTAATACCGGATTGAGATGATATGAGACAGTATCAATCCATAAAGGTTTAATCATTAAATATCCCTAGTCGGAGTATTATCGAGATCGGACATCGATAATGCGGAATAGACTAGTATTGCGCTTGTGCACGTTGTGAGGGCACAACGGCATAGTTCTCATATATTTAAGTATTGGATACTTATGCAAGTGCGATAGGAGGTGGTGTGTTTACCGATGGTACGGAAAACAGCTTCGCTCTGGATAGACCCCGCGGAATCCCATTGGTAGTATGTCTGCGTGTCTATGGGAGGCCGCACAGGGTAGGTGTATATGGTCTTAACCTGAGACTTACATCGCTAGTACTTGCGACAATCGGTAAACTTTGTTTTGGTGGTTGGGGACCTTAACCGGTTCTGTGTACACCTCTTCTGGGTTTATCGAGAATCGTAGTGTACTGGATGTGATGTCGAGATGGAAGTATCACTTCAGACATATGGAGGTGATGATCACGCAGGACACAGAACTAGTACTCTATAAAAGGTTGCAACCGTCGGGACAATATGACCAGGTCAGGATTGTCCGATTTAAAGAGACTAGTTGCTTGATGTCCGATATATGTTTCGTACGGGGCAGACACATTTCCAGCCCCAGGCCTAACATGTGATCATCCGATACTGGTTCGATATACGTAATACTACGGTATACTACGCTTGATATAGATCTTATATTCCTATAAGAATATTTCTGGAGAATTGGGTAGGCATGGCGCTTTGCTAGAAGCCAACCTTGTCTTGTGAATCGGTAAAAACGTAGTACGAGGTACGTACGTGTTTGGATAATCCACGACCGTATTTACTGCCAACATATCCGGAGATCTCTTGGGTCGCTTCCCGAAGATTCACCAATGACGTATGATTCAAACTCAATTAATCTTGGATTAATTATGGAGAGACTTTATCTTGGATAAAGTACTATATAAAGAGAGAGAACGATTAATTTGGAATTAATCGTTAAAATTATTATATTCGATATAATAATCGAAATTCGATTTCGACGCGAAATTAAAATTAGATTTTAATTCGGGCAAACGAGTTAATTTAGAATTAATTCGTTAGCGACGTAAATAATAATTTCGCTAGGCGCAATTATTTATTTAAATTCGATTTAATTAACGTCGCGACGTAAGTTCGGTATTTCGGAAATATCGAACCCGAACGCGTGAGTGTGCGTGGGCCCACTTTCATTTGGAAACGTGTGGGGCCCACATGACACATGTCATTTTATGCATTATTTAATTGTTAATACATTGCATGGTGATAGTGTACAATACACTCAATGGTTTTGCATGGAGTTTGAGTGTTTGACACTCTAAGCCATTGCATGATTTGTGTCATAAGTTTATTATTAATTTAATAAATATTATGGCATAAATATAAATTGATTTTTTGTAACAAAAAAAATCATTCAACTCCTCTCTCTCTCACATTGCCGAAACTACATGCAGTTTTGGGCTCTCCATTTCTTCAATTTTTGTGGCAAGATTTGAAGAAGTTGTGCATTCAAAATCACAACAAAGGCTAGCACCTTCAAGGGATCATACAAAGGTGTTATGGGAAACTAATCCTTGAGCTTGGGAGGATCAAACAAAGCTTGGAGCTGCACTTTCCACCTTGGCCGAATTCATCACTGCACAAAGGAGAAGTTTTCATTTCATCAACGCATCCGCATTCCGATTTTTGTGAGTATGATTCCGCATACTTCAATATTGTTCATTCATTTATATATATTTTGTTTGCTCTTGTTGATCTTGGGGCTTGGTTATTTTTTCCAACACTCTGGTCTCCTCAAACACCATTGATTTTTAATGAGAGAGCAAGCATTTATTCCCTAAACTCTAGTTCCGGTGAAAAGGCCTTATGAAAAGGAGTCAAAAATCTCTTTCCTCGTATAAGCAAACAAATCCAAAGGCATTTATGCCCGTCAATAGAAGAGTTATGACAAGTGTCAACATCTTAAAACCGTTTATTTCAAATAAACTGTCTGATGGCGGGAGTGGATATAGTGCATGATTTCTGTCATACTCTATAGGTCACATGTCGCTACACTAATGAATCTTCCTCAATAAGTTTCCTTAGTGGAACTGTGTTAGACCGAGAAGGGTCCATAGAATAATGAAACTTGACATGATATTATTAAACGTACAATACTAGCAGACGGGGAGAAGTCAGGGTGATCCTCGGAACCCTTAGATCCTCAAAGAAACTCGGACACTGGCTTGATCACTTGAAATAATTATTCCAAAGTGACGTCACTCCAAGATCAAGTCATTCCTAGATTTGATTAATTCAAAGCTAACTTACTCCGAAGAGAATTTACTCTATAATCTATGAATTAAGTAGGGAATAGAACGAAAGTATTACGATCCCTATATCAGCACTCCGGAACACATGATGTCATGCACCATAATCCAAAGTTAGTGGGCTTTAATGGCAACTCATTTAACTTAATATGTAAGTTTAGTTTAGCACTCATAATAACATATGTAATTATACCTAATCTTACATTTCAATATGACATGTGATAAATGTACTTTATGCATACTAAAGAAGTTCAGTAACAAATAAGTGTCAGTTGGAAGAATGAAACATGCACTCACAACGAAAACGTGTGAGACTATATAAGCTAATGAAAAACTTTAGAGAATGGATTGGAGACTCTAGATTCCAGACTCTAATTCAAATAAATTGAAAATCATAAACACTTAAATACTAATTGCAATTAAAAGAAGAAAGGTTCTAATCAAAGAAGAGCATTTATACAAGAATTCATGTTTTAAACCACATATCAAAGCACAATATCAAAACCTCACGAAGGGGCGTGGTACATTTTATTTCCCTTTTATATTAATTAAAAGAAATGGCAAATGTGAAATTACTTGGAAAAAACAGTGGCGTTTGTGGAGGAGGAAACGCTTTTACTACCTTCGCTATCTTCATCTTCTTCTACTACTACTACTACCACCATTGCCGCCTCATTTAGCTGCGACTCTGTTTCTCTCTTTCAAATGTGCTAATCCTTTTAAACTAAACATCGATGGCTTTAAAACTGAATCCAAAAATCAGCTTCACATCATCATCTTCTTCAACCTACAAACTCCCTTCTCAATCTCACAGTATTAGCCCTGCTGCCACCAAGTTAGTATTCATTTCTTGCCTTGCTTCTCTCTTCTGCATTTTATTTTAATGGTGTGTCATTTTAATGATCTGAGTTCTTTCTGTTTTATACAAAATGAGCTCGATTTTGTGATCATTATTTTTTCTTTTTAACTGATGAGTTTTGAATAATTATATTGATCTGGGTTTAAGTTTTGATACTATATCATCTTGATATTAGGTTAAAATCAATTTTATGATCATTTGAGCTGATTGCTTTGTGGTGCTTGTTGATGTTTGTATTTGGTATCGATTTATTATGATTGATTATATGTACTTTTTTCATTTGTTTTCCACATGGGAAATCCCATAATGTAATAACAGACCAATTGAACAAGATGGAGTTTTGGATGTTGGAATTTTGACAATAAACTTGAAGTTGAATTTTTGAAGAGTTTCCACATACCTAATTGAGTGGGATTGGTAATGAAAATAGTAGCTAAGTAATGAATATAGCCCTAATTGTTTGTTGCGTTGCCCTTTTTAGGTGTCATATTGAATTCAAGAAACTATGGACTAAGAGCTAGAACTTGTCAGAGTAGAAGAGTATGAGGAGCTTATTTATTTATTATTTTGATTGGAGCCATTGCAAGAGGAGCTTTTTTATTTATTATTTTGATTGGAGCCATTGCAACTTAAACAATCCGATGTGTGTTTAAGATGCTCTTCATTTTAATTTCCTTTTGGCATAAAGAAAAATGTTTGAATTTAACTTGAGACTAGTAGGGCTAGAAATTACATTTTGAAAGGTGAATTAGTCCATGATGCTCTTGGTGGTAGTTGCCAATTCAGAATGCTATGTATCATTTTATCAAAGCCATGTTCCTTTGTTTTCTTTTTCCTCTTTGAAGTCACAGGCTAGTTAATGTAGTCAAGTGTAAAGTAGAAGTATGCCATTTTTTTTTCCCTTTCCTTTCTTTGTAAAAATCAAATTCAATTTTCTATAGTACTTTCTCTATTGCTTTGATGCAGGAAAACTTGGAAATGGAGGCCCCCACAAGCAGCCATAATAGCAAATTATCATCTTCCAATGCGGAGTTTTGAAGTTAAAAACAGGTAATCTGTACTGGAAGTTTCCAATTTGAAGCTTGCACTTGTAAATTTTTACATTTTTACCTCTTCTCAAAATCAGAAACTCCAGTTAATATTCCTCCTCCTCCTAGCCGATGAACAACGTATAAAAACTTGACCCAAAAATCCCTCCATTTGAGATGTGTGATGAATATGTGGTCTTTCAATTTGTAATGTAAAAAGCTGAACTCCATCCCACATAGGTCCATTATTTTTTTCCCTTTTCTCTCCAAAATAATGGTTATTTTTGGCTTGCCTTTTCTCTCCAAAATAATTGTTATTTCTGGCTTGCCTTTTCTCTCCAAGAGTGGAAACTTACATTTTATAGTTTGTATATATCTTTGTTGGTTTGTATCTATGTATCTGGGGCTTATCCATGTAATGGTCTCAATGCAGCTGTCATGTTCAATCCTATTTAATCGAAGTATCTAATATGGACTTTTGGTGTCGAAAACTTTAGTATCTGTGTCAAAATACAGAACTCACATAATGAATCAAATTAAATTGCATCATAAATCAAATTAAAATTGCATCATATCCATGCCATGTATAGTGCCTATGAATTAAACAAAGGAAAATATAATCAATCATCTTTTTCTTGATAGAGACCATAATCTATTGAAATCACGGGAACTTATTTTAATGTTGCAATGGTCTGTTATTGGAGCCATATTCAGTCAAGTTCAATTGCAATATTTTCTACTTTAGCAGCAAAAATGATGACAGCACAGACTCATTTTCCCACTCCCTGGAAACAGAATATCCAAATCATAAGACAAACAACTTGCAGATAGTCTCTATTTATAAAATAAAATGAAATTGTTATTTTGATTCAAGTTTCTGGGAAATATTAGCTGATCTGCATATTTCCTTGACAAAAATTACACACGGGTTATTATTTTTCAGAAATTGTGTTCATTGAATATAAAATTTTGGATGAAATGGAACTATTTTCATGTGAAGATCACACAAACAATTGCTGCAGCTAGAGTTTTTGGACTACTGAAACAGAAACTTGAAAATTTTCATTTCCCTGTATATTTGTGCTAATGATCATTTTGCATCTTACTATGATTGTAGGACCTCGACAGAGGATATAAAATCATTAAGATTGATTACAGCCATCAAAACCCCATATCTTCCTGACGGCAGATTTGATCTGGAAGCTTTTGATGACCTGGTGAATATGCAGATTGTAAATGGAGCTGAAGGTATGATTGTTGGTGGTACAACCGGTGAAGGCCAACTGATGAGCTGGGATGAGCATATAATGCTTATTGGTCACACAGTTAACTGTTTCGGTGGATCGATTAAGGTAATTGGAAACACTGGAAGCAACTCCACTAGGGAAGCAATTCATGCTACTGAACAAGGTTTTGCTGTCGGAATGCATGCAGCCCTTCACATCAATCCTTATTATGGAAAAACTTCCGTGGAGGGTATGATTGCTCACTTTGATAGTGTGTTGTCAATGGGCCCCACCATTATATACAATGTGCCATCACGAACTGGTCAAGATATTCCCCCACGTGTGATTCATGCAATGGCTCGGAGTACAAACCTTGCTGGTGTTAAGGAATGTGTTGGAAATGATCGGGTTGAAGAGTACACAGATAATGAGATTGTGGTGTGGAGTGGGAATGATGATCAGTGTCATGATGCTCGGTGGAACCATAGAGCTGCAGGTGTGATATCTGTTACTAGCAACTTGGTTCCAGGGTTGATGCGAGAACTTATGTTTGGAGGAAAGAACCCTTCTTTTAATTCAAAGCTCTTGCCTCTGATTGAGTGGCTTTTTCAGGAGCCAAACCCCATTGGCTTGAACACAGCACTGGCTCAACTTGGGGTTGTGAGGCCAGTATTTAGATTGCCATATGTACCTCTTCCTCTGGAAAAGAGAGTAGAATTTGTTAATCTGGTGAAGGAAATCGGGAGGGAGAATTTTGTAGGAGAAAAGGATGTTCAGGTTCTCGATGATGATGACTTTATCTTGGTAAGTCGTTATTAGCTAGTTTTTTTTGTCATATGACTGCTGCGTTTAGGGATAAACTAGATAGTTTTCTTATTGTGGCTTTCATGAATGATGTTACCAGCGGTGGGTTTCTTGCGTATCTTGCAAATACAGATTTAGTGATGTAACTTATCCTTTATGGTTTTGATTGTTTCGTTGATCAGTCGATTTGAATGCATTTGGTGCATGTTTGTTTGGAGGTAACTGGGCAAGGAATGGAAGTGAATTCTCAAAGGAAAGAGTGTGCTTTGTTTGATACTTTGATTGAATAAACATTTATTTTTTTATTTTTTAATTTTATATAATGACTAAAATTTGTTTATATTTTCGACAATAAAATTGAGGAAGAGTTACTCTGTGGATTGGAAGAGGATCTTGTAAATCCTATCAATTCAAAATTTCTTATTCTTGTTTTGCTTAATAATTTTTGGCTGTAAATTCTAGGTGCATATTTTTAATTACTTTAGATTATTAAATAATTACTCATATTGTTAATTGATAAATGGGATAACAATGTATTTGTTTTATAATTTTTGCGATTTTTATAATCAAACCCTAAAAGAATTCTTTTTTATAATTTAGTCATATAAATGAGCAAATATCATTCTATTAGTGTTAGTTGTTAATACAAATGGAAGCTGCTTCCGTTTGTCCTAGTTGTTAATAAAAATGGAGGGCTGATCTTCCCACCCCCTCTGACAGCGGTCATCTTTCTCTCTCCCTCGGAAATGACGGAAATACCCCTCACTTAAATAAAAAGTCTTTCTTTGGATATTTCATAATATTGGTATATATATATATAAATATATAAATAACATATATATTTATATTTATTTTATTAATTACATTTTTTTATTTTATAATTTTATAATTTTTTAATTTTATTTTTTGGTCTTTATATATATATTTTTATATTTTTTAATAAATATTACAAATTTCATATTTATTGTTATTTATTTTGTGTTCATTTATTCATTTAATTTTTTTTATTCTTTTTTAATTTATTTAACACTACTTATGTATTATAAAAATATTATCATGTTTATTAGAAAAATAGCTTTTAAAAAATATGGATACTACTAACATTTAATAAAATATTTTAAAAAAAAAAAAAGTAAAAGTAGATATTGATACTAAGAACATTTAATAAAATATATATATATATTTTTAAAAAAAGTAAAATAATATTTGGATACTGATTTACAAAATTAAATAAGACAAATAATTTTTAATAAAGAATATATAAAATCAGAATCAAAATCAACACTACTTTTAATAATGTAATTTTCTTAAAAAAAGTTTTTTAATAAATATATTAGATTTATTAAACAAATAGACTATCAAAAAATTTATTTTATAAATTTATTTAATTTGACTAAATTATATTTTTTTTAATACATAAGTAGTATTAATTAAATTAAAAAATGAATCAAAAAATAAATTAATAGATACTGTAATATTTATTAACAAAAATCATAAAATCTTACAATTATAAAATAATTTATAAAATGATAAAAGAGAGTTATAATTAGTATATAATTATTTTTAAATTAATATATAAATATATAAATTTTATCATGTATAATAATTGAGAGAGTCATTTAACACAATATAAGGGGTATTGTGGTAAAAACACTAGGGGACAAAAGAGGGGGGAGATGGCAGGTGGTGTCAGGAGGGGGAGATGATCAATTTTCTAAAAACGGAAGATGCTGACATGACTTAATAAAATAGAACTAACAAGATGATATTTATCCACGGCTGGATCTGAGATTTGGGTGGTCTTTGGCGAACTTCTGAAAAAGGATCATTTATCTAAGGAAAAAAATATGTGTATTTTTTTGTCGCAATATGCATATAGAATATAAAATAATGCAGGATATGGATAAATTTTAAGTCAAAACAACCACAAACACATAAATAGTGTCTAAATTATTGTAAAAATAAAATATTATTTAAAATTTAATCATTCTTCAACAACCAAAAAATAAAATAAAAATCATTAATCATTTTTTAACACCGACATTGCTCTCAGACTCTTCCCTACTCATTACCTCCTTTCTGTGTATTAGGGCTTAAAAAATTTATTAGAATTGGCCTAAAGTGCCTTGCGCCCAAAACCAATCATGTATTATTCACTTATAGAATTAAATTATATAATTTTTTTTGAAAATTTGATCATAAAAAATGTAAAAATTATAGATTAGAAAAATCATTATCATTTGATAAATTATTTGAATGAAACTTGATGGTGTCAAATAATTTGTTCGATGGCCCTTCCCGTATAAGTTAGTTGTTACACTTATGTTGTCATTCAAATGTAAACCAATATCTTTGAAAGATCATGCAAATTAATTTTAACGTTTTTTTTTTTTTTTTTTTGGAACCACGACACTTTTTTCCTGATGATGTCGCAATTGTTGATTGATACGAAATTAATTAAAAAATATTGAAAACATTAATCTTGTGCAAAACAGTTACCAAATGATTCTAGAAAACTCCAAACAGCTTATATTAAAGGCTTGCACATGTGCAAAGAAAAATGATAAAAACATAACAACAATTTGTATATAATTGAAAAAAAAATGAAAATGATTTTTTATTATGTAATAATACATTTTTTATTTTATAATGAAGAATTTTTTGTTTTTTTAGTATTTATATATAATTTAATGTGTATTTTTCTGTGTATGTCATTACTGCCAAATAAATTAGGTTAATAAAATACTCCTATTTTATTTGCTAATCCAGAAGCATTGCATTATGATTATAACTAGAAAAAATTATGAAAAAGCCAAGAATAACTTTGTAAAAAGGTGAAAGTACTTAAAGCCAACAAAACATTATCTACCCATAAATTTAATTTACTTTTATTGTATAAAAACCTTAACATAAACTTAATGGTAATAGTATCTCCCTAACACAAAGTGAAGCTAGATTTGATTCTTTTGAAACCCAAATATTACCACCATAAATGTTCTTTTTAATAAAACAATTATGTAATATAATAATAATAATAATAATAATAATAATAATAATAATAAAGTATACGCAGAAACGAGAAACATAAAGAGTAGAATAGAATACCATTTAAGAAAGTATAATAAGATATGGTAAAATAAAGAATGATGTTCAGGAAGAAATGTTTTGAAGATGTATGGTTATTAAGGCTTATTTCAAGGGCTGAAAACCCTAAAAAATAATACTATTTATAACACTTCAATTTAGAGTGTTTTGATACCAAAAATATCCTCACTAATTTTTCAATATTCCCCTATTGCCCATCCATTAAATCATTTTCACCCCCCACATTCTTCATTTTTTTCTGAACTCCCCAACTGCCTCTCTTAATTGAAATAAAAAAATAAAATCATAAATTTTGTCATAATTGTCACCGCCACGTTTATTTCCACCACCACGTTCTTCATTTATTTATTAATGTGAAATTCATTGTATTAATAATTGTCATAAATAAAAATATAATATAAATTTTGAAGAATAAGAATTAAGAATTAAGAATTTCAGTAAAATGTTATTTTTTATTATGAAATAATAATAATAAAAATTCTAATCAATCTATACATTTAATGTTGTTATTTCTATTGGAAGGGTAATTTTATATTTTTATATTTAACCTTATCTCCAAACATAACAACATTATTAAATCATCATTTTATCATTTTTTTTTTTTTGAAATCGTTGGAAACCCCACAGTCAAATCATCCCTTCCGGGCTTAAGCGGAACAGGTAAAACCTCCGACTGTCCTAGACTCTTACAAGAAACACATTCATTGGATTCGAACAAGGAACTCAAGGTGAGATCCTGAACTCTACATCACCAACCACGCCCATTGAGGACTTATCAAACTATATATACTCCCAAATATAAAAAGATAAATTATTTTACTATATCTCTTATTACTTTATCATATTTTATTAAATCTCGTTACATCCAATCCAAGCTCCTAAATGTGTGTATCTCATTTGGGGGACCATTATAACCAATCAAAACTCACCCATTCTTAATTCAATAAAATGAAGCCATCAAAGTAACCAATAAGATTTTGGTTGGTGTCCATAATTAACCTCGTGAAATGGCACGTGTAAAGTGGTGGATATTCATTTACAATAAGTACTCCCTCTCAAGCTCCACCAAGTAAATTGTAACAGATTTGTTTCTCCTGAAATAACATATTTCAGCTGAATAGTTTGTTGGTAAATAAATATGTAAGATTGTTCGTGGAGCGTTTCCGTTTAACATCAATCCTTTTATTTTGTTGTACTTCATGGGTCTATAAAATTTTTGGTGAGGTATATTTTGTTCTGTCGCATTTAATATAATTATTGGAAGAATGTGTTGTTAATCACTTTTAACATTTATATTTTAACCAAATTAATAAATAACAAAACATGCAACACAAATTCAAAATGTCTTAAAATCAAGTCGAGTAGTCTTTACCCTTAAGAACTTATTTGCCCCGTCTTGGTGCTCTTTACGGATCTCTTAGTTAATATTCTTACAGGATACCTGATTGCTTATTGTAAAAAAGGAACACTCATTTCTTCAATGGCACAAACTTAAAAATGGTGGAAACTCTCTAAGCTAAACTTTTTCCTTTTAATGACTAAGGACTAATGAAAGAACTGAATGAATAAAAATGAGAACCTAATGACTCTATTTATGGATATGGATGGTTGCTTTTGTAAAGACACATTTAACTTAAAATGATGTAATCCTTTAAGGTTTATACCCCTCCAAGAAACTCTTTCACTTTAAAAGTTGTGCCTTTCTTATTAATGATTATATCATTTCATCCTAAGGGACATATCCCTACAAATTGTGTCTTTACATATGTTATAAATATTAGATAATTTCCTACAATCCCTCACAATTCTCTATATATTAATATAGACACTTAAGATAGTTTCCTTGAAATGAAACTGGATCAGAATAGGTAGCTTTCGCCTTGAACATTTTCTAGTAAATGACTATCGGATTTACTTGGCAAACAGTGACCCATAGTCTTGATCTGTTCCCCCATGGTGTAAACCATGACAATAGCCATCACACAGCCTACTTCGACCAATTCCAGTGCTACAATTGTGTTCAATTTTGAAAATTCGAGGTTATCCTAAGTTCTGACCCTATGCGGAATTACAAGCAATAAACAGGACAAGTCCTAATTACTGCTACTATGGAATTGAAACATGCAATTACCAAATCAACCAACAATAATAAAATCCACAATATTAATTTAAAGCGAAATATAAATTGCAGAAAATAAATCAATCACACAAAATTCAACACAATAATTTTGGTGACGAAGTGGAAAACTCTTCCGAGTAAAAAACCACTCCGGGTATAGGCTACCACCCGAATCCACTATATAGAGAAAAACTTACAGCGATGGTCAAGACCTATGGTGGCAACTCCACCGACTCAAGTACCTCAATACTGCAAGAACTCAAGGCAACTCCTCAAGCCCGCGACCCACGGTTTTCTTCAGAACCTCTGAAGTCTCTGAGTAGATTATATCACCAATGACGCCGGAACTCCGACTACCAAACTTCCTCCTAAAGAACTCTAAAGGATTAGGGAATTTGGGTTAAGTTGTGTTGAGGGTTTAACAAAGAACATTCACACCATCAATGAAGAAGACAAGGAGATAAGAAGTCTTCAATGGTGAAATCAAATAAGGTTGAAAGCTTTGAAGGATTTTGGCTCAAAGGAATTGTGTTTCAACCTTGGGGAAGGTGGCTCAATGTTTGTTTATATAGGTAGGGCAAAGGAAAAGGGTTTCCTAGTCTTATTTTGGCTTAAAAACGTGTCTAATAAAACCTACTTACGTAGGAACGTTCGAACGCACGTCAAACGCAACTCAAACGCAAAGTTTCTGCCTCGAAAACGTTCGAACTAATTAACGAACGCAACACGAACGCGGAACGCGGACTGGTTTTCAGGGGCAACTTAAAACGCTTGTAACTTTCTCGTCTCTTGGCCAAATCATGAGTTCTTTATATGTACGCGATCGTCTTTGAGTCTACTTTCCAATGCAACTGACCTCATGTCAATTTGATCTCTAAATATTCTGGAATATTCAAAAGAATAAACATCGCTCGGACAACTCCATCAGATTTTGTCCAAATACTTGTCCAATTGCTCCGAGATCTTCAAGACTCATTACAACTCAATTGAACTTGTTTTGTTACGGACATTGCCAATAAAAATGGAACTAACAATCTCCCCCTTTGGCATTCCGTGACAAAACACTACCTATTACAAAGACTACGGTAATAGACCCAAAAAGCAAATAGTCAACTGTCAACCATCAAAACAGTGACTTATTACAAATGGACTCGATCTAACACCTAACAAAGTAGTCTTGAAAATAATGCCACCGCAGCAACATACCTGCTACCTGAAACATCCACAAACAATAATATACCGTGAAAAGCATTGGGATAATCAAGTAAAACATAAAGCAGGTAAAAATCTCATGCATGTACAAGTAGAAATCTCTCTCCCCCTTAATCTTAACTCCCCTTAAAACGGAGATATCTAAAGGATATTCTACGGCTCCCTCCTATATATTAAGGCTCTCCCCCTTAATATATTACTCTCCCCCTTTTTGGCACGAAATGACAAAGGGTAAAAGAAACAGGAAAAATAACAAGAGAACAAGAGAAAACACATGCAAGAGCATAAACAAACAGGAATTACTCCCCCTCACTAACAGGCACATATACTTAGCAAAAATAACAAATGGGAAGTAAACCAAAACTCAGAAAAGTGCATAGGAAAGAAAAAATTGGTATGCAATAACATGAAGCACACACAAGCACATACTGAGATAAATAAAAATCTCAAAAAAAACTGACTGAAACACAGCATTTCAAGCTGAGACAATGATACCCAGTCAGTATTCAGCTGTTTATGACATGAAACAATATGCATCATTTTAAAAGAGGCTAAATACAGCACTTATGCATATGACATAAACACCAAAGCATATAAAGCACTTGCGTGGAAAAATAAAGTGCATAACGAATCAAGGCTTAAGACCTTATTTTATGAGCTGGACACAGCCAAAGAAATCCATCTCTAAACAAACCAAGTCCACAAAATAGGTGTTCAAACCCAGCACCACTAGGACCTGAAAATAAGCAACATTGGTTGCATGCTATAATATTTACCCCATAAATATCATGAGCTCATATTTAACAACTCTTTCGAGTGAAGGGTTTTTGCCCTTATCTTTTAAATTTGGCCATTTTGGCTCTTTTGCACTTGAGTCTCATTTCATCAATTTTTTTTTATTTCTTTTTACTTTTGAAAAGGGGATAGCAAGGTCATCTAGTCAAAGGTCACACTATCGAGCAAACAAGATATGATAGAAATTAGATTGCTATTCCAAAAACTCATACATGCGACCAAGCCTTGACAAAATAAAAACGTGTATGTGAAGGTGCAAGCACAAGATATACCAAAGGTTTTTATCACACACACTCATGCATATAGAGCATCAAGAAAAATAAAGCATATCATACATGCATAATCATATATCCTACATACCAGGATCACATGCATAAGCTCTTCATGCTCTAACAAGCCAAAAAAAAAAAAAATTTATCTTTTTCATTTTCTATTTTTTTTTTTGAATTTTTCAGATTTTAACAAATAAAAATAAAGACACAAACTGGCTTGTATAATATCCAATGGTACGTGGAGTTGTATCCCGAGTGCAGATCATACTACCGTCCATTCAGAATCGGCTATGAAATTTATGTCCGGATTTCCATCCTATATACCAATGGACATATAACAAAAAACAAGACACACACACCCATATGCTGTGAAAACAAAATAAACGTGCAAAAATATAAAACACACGCACACACACATGCAATGGGAAAATAAAAATGCATCTTTTAAGCAGAGTTACACCGAGGTGCACTCTCATCATGTCCATCATGACACACAGAAGAAGATGGAAATTCATCTTGCTTCTTCACCCAAACCTTTCTAGGAACCTCATCCACTTGAGAATTCCTAGTCAACAAATTAAGTTTCTCACTAAGAAATTTTGTCTGTTTAGCTAGTGCAGAAACTTGAGAAGCTAGATTTGAAGAGTCAAATCTAGGCGACATACTCTTAGGCCTTTTCTTTTGCTTGTGCAACATGAAACACTTAGGCCTAATATGTCCAACCTTGCCACAATGGTGGCACACAAGCACAAACCTCGGATGAGATCGAGGTTTACCCATAACACCTCTAGATCGAGGTTGGGTCACAGGACGAGGAATAAAGGGAGGAATAACATGACTACACTCAACAGGTTTCTTACCTGAGTCACGTTTAGCTGCAACAGGCACAGCTTTGGAAGAAGAAGCCTTATTGAAGTTAGGCTCAGGAATAATACCTAACATACGGTCCACCTTTTTATTTCCACTAGAAAATGCGGACAATTGGGTTCTAGCATTTTCAAGTTCGGTCTCTAATATTTGGACTCTTTTAACTAGGCTTTTGTTCCTCTCCTCTAGATCATCAACCATCAAAAGGCTTTGCTCAAATTTAGCTTGAGCTTCATTCTTTTCTAGCTCAACAGTTTTCAGCCTTTGACTGACTCTATATTAGTCTTCTTAATAGCTAAACTCTCATTAAACAGTTCAACATAAGCTACTTGAAGACTTTCCTCATCTACAGACTCATCAAGAGAGACTTCAGAATCAGCATCATTAACAACACTCTCTCTCATCAATCACACTAGCAGTAAAAGCAATATGATTGCCTTTAGGAGACATCACCTTCAGAATCACTAAGGGATGCTGCCATGGCTTTCTTGCCTTTAGCCCTAAGGTATGTGGGACACTCAGATCTAACGTGCCCATATCCTTCACATTCATAGCACTGGGCACCACGGGATCTACTATCCCTATCCTCTCTAGACTCACTCCTGCTGTGCCTATCTCTCTAGGCTCATCCTCCCTATCCCTATTACTGCTATGGCCACTCTTCTTAAGTTTAAGAAATTTCTTAAACTTCTTTGCAAACAAGGCCAAATCACGATCCGTAAAGGTATCATCCTCACTAGATGGATCATGAACACTTCCTTTGCTACCTTCATCGCTATAGTTTTGGGCTTTTGATACCCAGGAAATTTCTTCTCATAAACTTGCAGTTTTCCTACGAGTTCTTCTAAATCAAGCTTATCGAGGTCATTGCTTTCCTCGATGGCGGTAATCTTGGGTAGGAATTTATCAGGAAGGGATCTTAGGATTTTTCTAACTATCCTATTTGTAGGTATAGTCTCACCTAGGTTAAAACTAGAGTTAACAATATCGTTAATCTCAGCATAAAACTCATCAAAGGTCTCATCTTCTTTCATTCTGGCGACCTCAAACCTAGTAGCTAAATCCTGGAGTCTATTATTTTTAACAGACAATGTGCCTTCATGCACAGTCTGCAGGATGTCCCAAGCATCTTTGGCTATCTCACACATTGAGATTCTCCTAAACTCAGCAGAACACACAGCACCATGTATGGCATTAACAGCCTTGTTGTTCCTATTGCTAGCATCAAATTCATCCTTGGTCCAGGTTCAATTTATCTTTAGGGGAAGATACCCCATCAACAACAACAACGGGAGGTTTCCACCCGTATTCAACAGTCATCCAGACCCTCTCATCTAAGGACTTAAGGAACGCTCTCATGCGAACTTTCCAATGCAAATATTCTGTGCCATCAAAGAATGGCGGACAATTTAAGGGTTGACTACGCTCCATAGCAATGGGTCAAGGATCGAGTTCAGGCTCTGATACCAATTGAAAATTCGAGGTTATCCTAAGTTCTGACCCTATGCGGAATTACAAGCAATAAACAGGACAAGTCCTAATTACTGCTACTATGGAATTGAAACAGGCAATTACCAAATCAACCAACAATAATAAAATCCACAATATTAATTTAAAGCGAAATATAAATTGCAGAAAATAAATCAATCACACAAAATTCAACACAATAATTTTGGTGACGAAGTGGAAAACTCTTCCGAGTAAAAAACCACTCCGGGTATAGGCTACCACCCGAATCCACTATATAGAGAAAAACTTACAGCGATGGTCAAGACCTATGGTGGCAACTCCACCGACTCAAGTACCTCAATACTGCAAGAACTCAAGGCAACTCCTCAAGCCCGCGACCCACGGTTTTCTTCAGAACCTCTGAAGTCTCTGAGTAGATTGTATCACCAATGACGTCGGAACTCCGACTACCAAACTTCCTCCTAAAGAACTCTAAAGGATTAGGGAATTTGGGTTAAGTTGTGTTGAGGGTTTAACAAAGAAACATTCACACCATCAATGAAGAAGACAAGGAGATAAGAAGTCTTCAATGGTGAAATCAAATAAGGTTGAAAGCTTTGAAGGATTTTGGCTCAAAGGAATTGTGTTTCAACCATTGGGGAAGGTGGCTCAATGTTTGTTTATATAGGTAGGGCAAAGGAAAAGGGTTTCCTAGTCTTATTTTGGCTTAAAAACATGTCTAATAAAACCTACTTACGTAGGAACGTTCGAACGCACGTCAAACGAAACTCAAACGCAAAGTTTCTGCCTCGAAAACGTTCGAACTAATTAACGAACGCAACACGAACGCGGAACGCGGACTGGTTTTCAGGGGCAACTTAAAACGCTTGTAACTTTCTCGTCTCTTGGCCAAATCATGAGTTCTTTATATGTACGCGATCGTCTTCGAGTCTACTTTCCAATGCAACTGACCTCATGTCAATTTGATCTCTAAATATTCTGGAATATTCAAAAGAATAAACATCGCTCGGACAACTCCATCAGATTTTGTCCAAATACTTGTCCAATTGCTCCGAGATCTTCAAGACTCATTACAACTCAATTGAACTCGTTTTGTTACGGACATTGCCAATAAAAATGGAACTAACAAATTTGTTAGGGTTGGTGCTCAGAGTGCCAATCCGGATCGTATTTATGTCTGCTTCATGAATACGAACAATCTCTTTTTTCCATAATATTACTTATTTAATAGTAGCACCTCTTGTCTTTTATATACATATTCAATCTAATTACGATTAGATATCTAATTATGATTAGATTGAAACTAAATCTGATTTATTGATACATGTGTATTAGACAAAAACCCTAGGATTTACAATGTAGTGCGCAGTTACAACGTAGTTTGTAATTGACATTGGGAAGCGTCACTATAAGTTGTATATCCTTAAATAAAGTTCATGGTCAAGATTTACTAACACGGGTCGGTTAGTAAAATCCACTGAGACCAGTACATGTCGTATATCGTGACTTGGTCCTAGACATGTAGGTATTTATTTGATAAACACTAAACGACTCACTAAAGATTTCCTAATATATTGTACACCAACGTCAATATGAATCTTCTCGAGTTAAGCGAGCATAGTGGTCCTTCGACTTGAGATACCACAGTAGATATATGAGTTATCCTCCACACTTTGGTGGCAGTCACATCACCGATCTATTTAGATCAGACCTCCGCCTGTTCGTTGGGTGTGGACTGATGCTCATGATATCATGTGCGTATCGAGATTTAATCCGTCAGACCTGTGTACATGACATAGGTATCTTACACGTGTTTGTGATCTGGTAAATCCATGGCCGTGGTATAAGTTCGGAAGTGAGTTCCGAGTGTTATTTAGAGATCGTAAATTTAAAAGTCGACTATATTATACCATATGGATTTGACATTCTAATCTATATCTCAGGTATAATATGGATAGCTTGTGACAGAGGGATTATACGTATGCAATGACCTCGACTTGCATAGTTTAGCGAGATTATCCGTGGTCGTCATAATTCATGAGTGGATGAATTATGAACACGAAATTGGATTTCGCGACGGATAAACCTAAACTTAGAGAGTCCCACTATATGAAGTGTACTCGTTGAGCACTTGGGCAACGCCTTATGAATAATACATATTATTCATAATACTTCACCAGATTAAATGAGTTAATTCGAATCGTATAAACGGTTAAACGAAAAAACACATGCTTTAGGGAATTTTGGTCAATTGATAATTAATGTGTATTTATATTTGATACAAAATTTGATTTGATACATATTAATTAATTGTCAAATGAGACTTTGACACATGCCATTAATATATATATATATATATGTATTTGTTATTTAATGTAAATAAAAATACATATATAATAATAGTTAAATTAATTAATTATTTAGATATTTAAATGCTAAATATTTGAATAATTAAATATTTTTCTTTTTCATAATTGTTATGAAAAATGTTTAATTATTATTGGTAACATGTGGCATGTTTTAATTAAGCTTAAGGTGTGCAAATTTGATTTGCTAACATAAAGCTTAATTTTATTTAATTAAATTAAATTTGCAAATTGACCAAAATAATCCTAAAAGTCGGCAATATCATTTTAAAAAGGGAAATTTTTTTCTTTTCACTAACTTGGCTAAGCTTGGCCGAAAACATCATCTTCCAAAATACTCCAAATTTACTTGATGATTCAAGAAAGAAAAGTAAAGAAAATCAAGAAAATGCTTAAGGAAATTAAGATATTAAAAGTAATCTTCAATATCCCCAAGCTTAGAAAGCATGTTTCTTGTTCTTGAGCATCTAGAGACATTCTAGGGTTTCTTTTTTTCTTTATAATTTGGGTGCTTTTGATTTGGAAGATGGATTAGAAGGCTTGGTGCATGTGTGAAGTAGTATTGAAAGATATTATTATAATATTATTCAATTTGATCATTTGATAATATGTTGCCATTCTAGAGTGTTATGACAACTCTTGTAATGCCTAGAATTGTTCTTGTGTGCTTCATTAGTGGTGGTTTGGATTGGTGTTGTGATTAATGTTGATAAAGTTGGATTAAAGCATGAAAAATTGATATTTTTTCCTTCTGGATTAGATCTGAAAAAAATATTTTTATGGTGATGAAAATTATGTCATATAAATGTATTGGATGTATTTTGGGTGTTGGAATAATTTCCGGAAACTGTTTCGGAGTTGAAATATACGAAAACGGTGAAAAACGGCGTTATCGGGTGACTTTTGAGCCAACTGGGTGACAGCTGCCCAAACAGTGAATTGATCACTGTTCGGGCAGCCCATGAACTGCCCTAGTGCTGTTGGGGTTGACCTGGGCAGCCCCCATGTGTTAGGTTCCTAGAACATGCTAAGGATCTTCTAAGTCATGATTTCGTGTGAATACTCAAAGAAGTTGCGGAAAAACTTACATTGATCGGTTTCGTTGGATGTTGAAAGTTTAAAACTTTTGTGTTTGAGAAGAGCTCCAAGCCTTTCCCTTGTGTTCCAAACTCTAGGATTTGTTTCCCTAACACCTTGAATGACTCATTGAATGTGCTAGCAAGAAGAAATTTTGAAGCAAAATTTCTAAGAGGAGAGATGAAACAATCGGCAATGGCTAAGAAAAATGGAGAGAGTTAGTTGTTTTTTATTTTTCGTGTTATGTATATGATTTTCAAAAAATCAAATCCATTTACCAAAATCAAGTTTAGGTATATGTCATTCAAAATGACAGAATGTGTTTTACAAGCTACCAAAAATCACCACCGACTTCTATCAACCAAAAGTGAATAAAGTTGACTAGTGATGTGAGTTGGTGGGCCCCACTATAAATTCAAAATTCGAGTGGGCCCGCTTAACACACTTCGGGCTTGGGTTCGTTTAATTCCGAATTAACAAATTTTCCGTTGCGACATAATTATATCTAATTTAATTAAATAATTATGCCTAGCAATATTATTATTAAAGTCGCTTACGAATTAATTCTAAATTAATTCGTTTGCCCGAATTAAAATCTAATTTTAATTCCGCTTTGAAATCTAATTTCAATTAATATATCGAATATATTATTTAATCGATTAATTCCAAAATAATCGTTCTCTCTCTACTATTCGAATTTTATCCCAGATAAATTCTTGTCGTAATTAATCCTAGATTAATTTTCTCTCTCTTATAATTAATCCTAGATTAATTCTGTTTGAGTCAAATGACCGGTACGAAATCACACGCGTATAACGCAAGCGCACGTATCGTTCAAGTAGTATAAAAAATATCGATCCCACGAGGACTTAAAACCTAAGCTATTAATTTTTATGAGGCCAAATGATTACTAGTATCTAACAGATTGATTGATTGATTGGGTGATGACTTTAAATTTAACAACAAGTGAATAAAATTGCGCAAAAGTAGGTTGAGGAAAATTCAAATTTATAAACTATCCAGGGTTGTGATTTCTTCCAATATCATTTTAAAGATGAAGTGGTTATTTAATGTTTGTGTAATATATCGGTTTACTAACATGGAACACGAAATTATGCAAAAGCCTATGTCGATGGTCAGATGCAAATACCCAGTTTAACCCAATTGAACCATATGTCTATGTCAACCAAATTACCTGGATTCATTAAGTTTAAGTTCCAATTATGGCTACCCCCGCCCGACAGGTATATATCTATCCTGTAAGGAAATCTATTAAAGGGTTATCTATCCTCAAGGAAGATCTTGGGCTATTAAGTTTAAGGCCGAAACCTAAAATTCCTTTGTCAAGTTTATTTTAGATTTACCAGATCAATCTTATTCATGGCCAGTTAACAATACACATTAAGCTTAAGACTTAATAAGTAAACTTTTAAATAACCCCTTATAAACCGGTGATATTAAAATTCATCGCAACCCCAGATAACTAACTTAGCTACGACACTTATCTAAGGCTAGTAAAAACTTAAAAATAAAAGACATAAAGTAAAATGCTGAAAAGTAAATGCGGTAAAGTAAATACTGAAAAGTAAAATTACAATAAAATAAAATGCTAGGGTTAAAGGATATACTTTTACCACTACTATTTTAGATATCTCCCTTAATATAATATATTAACTTGTGATAAAATTACCAACCAGCCATATAGGCGGTAACCTGATTAAGTCAAATTAAGTCAGACCTGCCATAAATGTGGTATCAATATTTGTCCATAAACCAGCCATATAGGCGGTAAATTACCAACCGACCAACCAGGCGGTATCCATGTTTAGTCAGATTAAAACCAGTTTATAATTGATTACCAACCGACCAATATAGCGGTATCCTTGTTAAGTCAAATTTTAATTAGTGAATATATTATAATTAAGGGAGATTAATCTAAATAGCAGTAATAAAAGTTTTACCTTTCACCCTAGCAGGGGGAAGTTACCTCATCATAGCTGAATAGTAAAAATTGAAAAAGTAAAGAAGTAAATTATTATTACAGAAAGTAACTAAAAATTAATTACAAAACTGAATTTAAGGAAAACTAGATACAAACTCCTTTTTTTCATCAGAGAATTCAGAGAGGAAGGTACATCTGAAATCATAAGAATGAGCTGAATTTATAGGCCTCGGTGGTGGTGACGCATCGCGACGCGCGTGATTGGCGACGTGTCACATGGAGAGCTCGACACGTGGCAATGGATAAGGTGACATGTGGCAGAGGCGGCTGAGCGCTGAATGATTGAGCTGACGTGGCAATGACGTGGCAACATGTGGCGATGGCGATTGTTGGCACCGTAGGATTGTGACACGTGGCACGCTATAATTGGCTGATGATGACGTGGCGGTGACGTGGCAAAGTTGACTCGATCTTCTGCTGACATGGCGATGACGTGGCTGACACGTGGGGTGACACGTGGTGACACATGGCGATGGCGATTGTCGACACCATAGGATGATGACACGTGGCACGACACACATTAGCAGATGGGCTGTGATGTTGACACGTGGCGTGACGCACGTTAGCAAGTCAAACTTCTCAGATTCTGACATGTGTCCCGGCGTAAGTTAACATGAAGCGGCGCACGTTAGGCGTCGTGATGCCAAAGGATTGCGCGTTACGACACGTAAAATGTCGATTTTTCCATTTTGTCCTTTTTCACTATTTTAGCCCCAAATCACCTCCAGAATGTCCTGAAACTTTATTTATCTATAAAATAACACAAAACACATCAAAATATTCACAAAACTCAAGAATCTATTCAAAATATTAAGTCAAATGAGTAGGAAATAATGATATATTTACCACTCATCATCAACATCATCGGTGAATCTTGTGGAGTGACCCATGAGATCTCTGGATATGTTGGCAGTAAATCCGATCGTCGGACTATCCGAACACGTTCGTACCCCGTACCACGTTCTTACCGATTTACAAGACATGGTTGGCTTCTAGCAAAACACCGTGTCTTCCCAATTCTCCAGAAATATTCTTTTAAGGAATACATAATCTATACCAGGCGTAGTATACTAAGTATTGCGTATTACGATCCAGCATCGGATGTCACATGCTAGGCCTGGGGGCTGGAATTGTGTCTGCCCCGTACGAAGCATATATCGGATCACTAGCAACTAGTCTCTTTAATCGGATAATCATGACCTTGTCATATTATCCCGATAGTTGCAACATAATAGAGTACCAGTTTTGTATCCTGCGTGATCATCATCTCCATATGACTGAAGTGATACTTCCATCTTGACATCACACCCAATACACTACGATTCTCAATAACCCAGAAGAGACGTACACAGAACCTGTTAAAGTCCCGGACGACCAAAACTAAAGCGTATTGATTGTCGCAAGTATTAGTGATGCAAGTCTCAGGTTAAGACCAAATACACCTACCCTGTTTCGGATTCCCATAGACACATAGTCATACTACGAATGGGATTCTGAGGGGTCTATCCAGAGCGAAGCTGTTCCCGTACCATCGATAAATAGAACCTCCTATTACACTTGCATGAGTATTCAATACCTAAATATATGAGAACTATGCCGTTATGCTTCCATAACGCACACAAGTGTAATACTAGCCTATTCCGCATTATCGATTTCCAGTCTCGATAATACTACGACTATGGATATTTAATGATTAAACCTTCCGTGGATTGATACTGTCTCATATCTTATTAATCCGAAACTAATCATAAGGACTTTTATCATTTATATATTCAAGTAATCTAATTACAAAATGATAAAATAGCAATTTCCTTTGTCACATAGTTAATTTGTACAAAAACCACAATGTCTTTTACAAATAGTGATGCTATAGGTCCTAATTGTCCAACAATCTCCCACTTGGCCTATAGCCAATCACTCAAGTATCTAACACCTGAACTATGTATATATCGCTCAAACGTTTGCTGAGAAATAGCCTTCGTCAACGGATCTGTAATGTTGTAATCTGATGCGACTTTCTCGATCTTCACATCGCCACGATGTATGATCTCACGAATCAAATGGAAACGTCGAAGTACATGCTTGGATCATTGATGAGATCGCGGTTCCTTAGCCTTCGCTATAGCCCCGTTATTGTCACAATACAAAAGAATGGTCTCAGTTGCTAACGGAACTACTCCTAATCCAATTAGGAATTTAAGGATCCAAACTGCCTCTTTTACTGCCTCAGTTGCAGTGATATATTCCGCTTCTGTTGTTGAATCGGCAACAATCTCTTACTTGGAAGATTTCCAGCTCACTGCTATGTTATTCAAACAAAATATGTACCCGGATTGCGACTTACAGTCGTCTTTATCGGTTTGGAAACTTGCATCGGTAAACATAGTTACCTCAAATTCTCCATCTCCATAGATTAAGAAAGCATCCTTAGTTCGTCTAAGATACTTAAGGATGTTCTTAACCGCAACCCAGTGACTATCACCTGGATCGGTCTGATAGCGACTACACATGCTCAAAGCATTCGAGACATCAGGTCGCGTACATATCATGGCATACATGATCGATCTGACTGTTGGAGTTTAATAAGGTCCCAAGGATCAATACACAAGCATGAACATGTGTGAATACAATCGAGGAAGTCGCGGAATACTTACATCAAGCGGTTGAGCGACGCTGAGGCAACAAAAACGAAATTTTGCCCTCTATTTTGGCGTCAGTCCACTGTCACAGTTCATGGAAATTTTCGGCCATTGTTGCTCAAGAATCCAAGCTCCAAGCTTCGTTAAATGGTTCCCGGCTCATGGGTGGACTTCCCTATCACCTTCGCATGATCCCGAAGTGTGCTAGCACTCTCGATTTTGCCACAAAATCACACTTGGTTCCCTTCTAATTTCGGTTCTGCCCAGCAGAAAAATGAAACCAGAAAATGCCCAAGAGGGGCGTGAGAGATGAGAGGAAGAAGAGAGAAGAAGTTTTTGGCTCCAAAATAAAAAAAGGAGAGAGATCGATTTTGGTTGAGGGATTTTGTGTATCTAATACACAAATCTAATTTCCAAAATTAATTAATTGATTTTGCTTTTCCCAACAAGTCAAGGCAATTAATTCCACCTCCAACATCAATCAATCAATCCATCAATCAAATCAAGTGACAAGTTGTCACATCACTCAAAGCGACTAATGATTTGACGCTTGATGCGACTAGAGATTTGACGCTTGATTTGACTTGCGTGCCGCACTCGAATTCGAAATGCGAATGCGCTCGTAAATAATCTAGGGCTCGGGTTCGCTAATTCCAAATTAACGAATTTTTCGTTGCGACGTAATTAAATGATTACGCCTAGCGAAGTCACTATTCACATCGCTAACGAATTAATTCTAAATTAATTTGTTCGCCCGAATTAAAATATAATTTCAATTCCGCGTCGAAATCCAATTTCATTTAATATATCGAATATATTAATTAATCGATTAATTCCAAATTAATCGTTATCTCTCTTTTATTGATATTTTATCCCAGATAAAATATTCCGCAATAATCACAATTAATTTTCTCTCTCATCTTATTAATCCCAGATTAATTAAAGTGCGAGTCATACGTCATCGGTGAATCTTTGGGAAGCGACCCATGAGATCCACGGATATGTTGGCAGTAAATTCGGTCGTCGGACTATCCGAACACGTAAGTACCTCGTACTACGTTTATACCGAATTACAAGACAATGTTGGCCTCTAGCAAAGCGCCATGCCTACCCAATTCTCCGAAAATATCCTTACAGGAATAAAGGATCTGTATCAGACGTAGTATAAGTAGTATTGCGTATTTCTGTCCAGTATCGGATGATCACATGCGAGGCCTGGGGCTGGTAAAATGTCTGCCCCGTACGAAGCATATATCAGATAACGAGCAACTAGTCTCTTTAATATCGGATAATCATTACCAAGTCATATTATCCCGACGGTTGCAACCTTATTTAGAGAACTAGTTATGTATCCGTGCGCGATCATCAACTCCATATGACTGGAGTGACACTTTGGTCTTGACATCACACCCAACACACTACGATTCTCAATATACCCAGCACTGGCGTACACATAACCTGTAAAGCCCTGGACGACCGCAACCAAAGTATATTGATTGTCGCAAGTATTAGCGGTGCAAGTCTCAGTTAAGACCAAATACACCTACCCTGATTTCGGACTTCCATAGACACATAGTCATACTACCAATGGAATTCCGAGGGGGTCTTATCTAGAGCGAAGCTGTTTCCCGTATACCATCGGTGAAACACAACCTCCTATTACACTTGCATGAGTATCATATACCCAAATATATGAGAACTATGCCGTTGTGCCCTCACAACGCGCACAAGGTAATACTAGTCTTTTACGCATTCATCGATGTCCAATCTCGATAATGCTCTGACTAGGGATATTTAATGATTTATCCTTTGTGGATTGATACTGTCTCATATCATTCTCAATCCAGGAACAAATCACAGGACCTCCTATCATTTATATATCTTGGTGATCTAATCACAAATGATAAGAGTGCAATCTCCTTTGTCACATAGTTAATTTGTACAACAACACCGTGATCTGTACAAATAGTGACGCTATAGGTCATAATTGTCCAACAATCTCCCACTTGGCCTATAGCCAGTCACTCGAGTGCTTGACACCCGAACTATGTACGGTTGGCTCAAACTGTTGAGAAATGCTTTCGTCAGTGGATTTTCATGATTATCATCTGATGCGATTTATTCGATCATCACATTGCCACGATGTATGATTCGAACGAATCAGATGAATATCAAAGTATGTATCTGGATCGTTGATGAGACCATTAATTCTTTAGCCTATGCTCAAGCCTAGCTCAGCTGCTAACAGAATTATATCTAATCTATTAGATTTATTTATCGACCCAGAAGGCTTCCATTGTTGCCTCAGCTACAACAATTAACCCGCATTTGTTGTTTATTCGGTAGTAGT
>SKCR01007991.1:0-24215 GCA_019454045.1 Zanthoxylum bungeanum | reverse complement strand
TGGCATTACTAGGCAAGATATACCATTAATAACAGCGTACCACAAGAAAGCAAAGGGACATCTTTGTTGATTGATTAATGTCTACATACCTAGACACTAAACTATACGTCTTCTTCAACCAGCAGCAGCTTGCGCATGCAAGTATACATGTCTTGCATGCAAAACATGTCTACATACATACATACATACATACTAAACTATACATGTCTTCTTCAACCTGCTGCAGCATGTGCACAGTTTGTTGGGTCATTGATCTGATTATATGCATCACTTCAAGCTACATATACACACTAAGCTCGTACAACTGAAGCGATCATATATAATACGAGTGTCACACTAAAAGACAAAAAAAACACAGATTTCAATTATGGCTTCCAGAGATAAACTTATCGAATCCTGATAATATCTTTATCTCTATATGTATCTCAAATGAGGTAAGAAGGCATAAAGATTAAGCTAAAATGCTCTGGATCTTTTGATTTTGCAGGTCTAATCAGTAATCAATCACCAATGTACAGACAAAAATTGACAGAGATGTGTTAACAAGGATGAAGTAAAATGTGAACACATAATACCCAGCAGGGTAAGTGGACCATACCTATGTAGAGATATGTAGCACTATTCCATGCCCATAGGGACTCAACCCAATTCCAGAAATCACCAGCAGTAATGCTACTGAAACCTTCAAGCACACCCTTAAACACAAAAAAGGTCGCTGGAGGGAAACTGATAACCCCTAGAACCAGATTGCAGATTGCCCTCAAAAAACTTCTCAAACTCTGACCTCTTGCATCAAGTTTCAGTGGGTGAGCCATCAAAACCACTGGGACCATCAGCAGAGCCCCGATTTCTGCAGTTGCAAAATTGATGACGGACATCAGACCCAAACCAATGAAGAAAGAAGAGATAGTTGCTGATTTCAAGATAGCCCAATCTCCTTGAGGAAGCCCGTAGATATGTGAAAATGGAGAACACAAAATCCGCCGCAAGATTTCAAGGCTGAGCACTGAAAGCAGAATCCAGACTAAAAAGTTGTTTGTTGGGTTGCTATCAGGTATTTGGGAGATGAAGTATGGGAGTAAAGAAACAATAGCACCCCAAAAGTGAACTACAAACACTTTTTTTGCTGAATTAAGCCATTTCCATGATCGGAATACACTCCCAAGCTCATTAGAAGTAGCAGATTTTTCTTTATCCAATGTAGGATTTAGATCAAGAGTCTCGGCATAAAGAGAAGCTGCAACCACGGGAAGTGGTGCTACAAGGAGTGCGAAAGCAATCATGTAGACTCCCACTGACACAAACTTACTAGGAGATGTCAAGAGGTACAGGAAAAATGACTGGTGAAACTTCTCGAGCAGGTTATTTACTGATCGAATAACTCCTTCAATCAACCTGAATCAAGCAATGGGAATTTTCAATTAAAATGGCAGAAAAAAGAAAAAAAAGTGAATCTTCTACCTTATGACAAGTACAAATTGTATCCACATCATAGTAAAGAAAAACACAAACAAGAGCAACACAGTATGGAGCAGTTTGCCATAATTTTTTTTTATATATTAGCAGGATTCATCTTAAAGGACTTGAGCATACTTCATGAATTGTAAGAACTTTAAATGTTTCAGTAAGTAATTGAACATTTATTTATCACAAAAATAACCACATGGATACCTAAATCACATTAGTTATTGATGCCAAACTTCTAAGTTGATTTAGTTCACACTGTAAATTGCAGAAGATTGTTTCTTGAAATACAAAATCCATGAACATGAACAAAATCTCCACCTCTCCAAGATTTTCTCTAACACTTTTCGATTTTTTTACAACCCAGAACTCCAAACCAGCGTAGCAAACTAGAGTATGAAGCTTGTTTTTTCTGACATGTTTCACAAGAAAATGGCATCTCACCATAATATAGCAAAAAAACAAAGAATATTTTCTCTTTAAAAGAAATCAATTATGTTTGTCAGACGACCTAGTCTAGGTAGCATATTAATAAAGACAACGTTTTAGAGGAAAACTACCCAAATTAAAGCAAAGAAGTAGCAGCACATAATAGAGTTATTAAAAAATGAGGGACCCTACACAGATTGAAGCAGAAAATATTATACATGTGTGTGTGTATAGTCACCTTATAATGAGAGATCTCTCATTTTATTAAGTCAAGGATACAAAAGGATAATTTTTTTTATTAAGTTAAGAATCAAACAAAATGATAAAAAAAACACATATTTCAATATACTAAAAGACAAAAATTTGTCTTTATCTACCTTACAATCCACATAAAGTCCACATGAACCTGACCTGAGCCTGACTCTATATATATATATAGTAATGACTTAGTGGGCGAAGGTTCTCACCTTAAGGTGAGAGAAAATGCCATGTGGCGCTTTTGGTAAATTCACAATTTCAACACTATTCACTAGAAGTCACAAAATTGTGTGTGTATATATATAGTAATGATTTAGTGGGCGAAGGTGCTCACCTTAAGGTGAGCGACACTGCCATGTGGCGCTTTTGGTTAATCCACAATTTCAACACTATTCACTAGAAGTCATTAAATTGTGCCACGTGTCCAGGCTCTCACCATTTGGTGGGCACTAAGAATGGCAATGGCCCCGGACTATTTTTAAAAATAAGTTTTTTAATTTTTTTGAAAAAAACTAATTTTTTAATTTTTTTAATACTTAAAATGGAAAAAAAAAAATTAAGATATTCAATGTTTTTAATGTTTTTGGATTAGACCTAAAAAATTTAGTTATAACTTATAAATGTATGTATTTAGAATAAAAAATTAATTTATATAATTAATACTCATTTTTTATTAATTAAAACCAGGCTCGAGTAGGGCCCGGGCATTTTTCTAAGCCCGGACCAATTTGGCATCGGGCTGCACTAATGCTCACTAGATTATTTTCTTATATATATGTATGTAAAGACTAATGATATAGTGAATGATGGTGCTCAAGTTACACGTAGAGATGACAACGAGTCGGGTATGATACGAGAATGCCAATACCCATACCCACCCTGTTCAATCAACGGGTACGAAAATTGTCCCCTTACTCGCCCTTAACATTCCAAGCCCTCGCAGGCCCTCGTGCGGGTCCCTGTTCACACATGGATTTTACCTTTATTTGAATGGAAATACCAATACCAGTACCTGACCCGTCCAACTAACGGGTATAAAAAATTATCCCCTTACTCGCCTCTAACGTATTGAGCCCCGTGAGCCTCCATCCTCATGGGGATTTTTGTCATCCCTAGTTACAAGACCCTGCCACTTGGTGCAATCTGGTTAACTCACAACTTCAACGTTATTAACGAGGAGTCACAAAAAGCCACATGTCCAAGTGCTACTAGATCATTATCCTATCTACATAATGGATAATCAGATGACTATACTATAATATAGTTAGGCTATATCCACATGCCTTTTTACGTACTAAAATAAACCAATCCTAGGGCCCAAAAGCCAATTTGCTAACTGCTACATGAGATGAAACAAATTTTCAAAATGAGGCAACAAAGGCATAATCCCAAATAACGATGGAAAGTTCTAGTGTTTGAAAAGTAATACCACTTGCGTAAAAAAAAGTAATAACACCTAGCAAGCCATGTATTCTGAAACCTATACTTGAATACTGTAATTATTATACACCAGAAAGCAAAAATCAGAGCCAAGAAAAGAAAAAAACGAGAAGAGATCTCAAAGTGACTGACCGACCGCCGTGTAGAAGGAAGTCATTTCGCCTGTCATGTCTTTCAAAAGAAATTCTAGGAGAAATTTCTAAAGTGATTGCATCAACTTGGTAATCTCGAAAAGCACCATGGGGGCCAGTAGGAACACCAAGTGCCTAACAGCAGAGACAAATAAATACATAAACTAAAATCATACTCAATGGTAAATAGTATACAAGTACTCCTATCCCATGACTAGGAGAAGTTCGAAATTCAAAGTTCAAACACAAACATAGCATTAGACAAAAAGTAACACTTAGCCAGAAAAGACCAACCTCTCCGGTGTAGTGTCTGTGTGTGAGAGAGAGAGTGCTAAAAGAATAATAATTATTAATATAAAGAGGAAACCACCTGATAATATAATGAACTTGCAAGTGTAGCAGCGCCTTCAATATAATCGGAAGCCGGGATACCAAATTTCCAATCAGGATTTAAGGTTGCCACCAGTTTCCCTAGTAATTCAAATACTTCACCCAGAATTCTTAGACATTTGGAATTAAGTAGAGACCAAAATTTCTCCACCTTTACACGAAAACCTTGCCTATGTACAGCCAAATAATTCACAATGTTGATGAGGTCTAAATTTGGCATCTGGCCATTGGATGCCTCAGCATAAATGCCAAGAGTGTCCTCAATTTCATTTCTATAAGCAACCTTCAAGACCAGGGCAGCTGCCATAGTCCCGGAGCGTCTAAAACTGTCTGATATCTTTGTTTCTAAATTAGCACTCTGTTTCAATTCAACAATATTATTAACATCATGACAAGTGTCAGTATTTAGTGAGCCCAAGTTACTGAATGCTGGAGTATGATAATCTCTGAGCCAAGCAGCAACAGGGGCATATTCTCCATACTGAGAATCAGCCACGACCCATATAATATCTTTGGCCAGCCACGTAACACGGGTAAGCAAGGAAAATACAGAGTATGAAATGCCCAAGGATAAAGTCTCATGCACACCGCCCTTTACAGCATTATAAGGAGTAATCAAGACAATAGCTTCCTTCCCGTCGCCACGTGGAGCCCTTATGATTCCAACAGTGTTGATGCCATATAACGAACAAGTAGAGTTCCCTTGTATTACCCCAGAATCAGGGCTAGAGAAGAAGTGCAGCGGATGAAACTGATTGAGCTGAGGATGGAATTTGTGATGATTAACTTCAGCACCCAAGTTTGACATATACTGGGCTATGACTTCTTGTCTTTCTCTGTCATAAAATGTAATGGTTTAAACATAGAATTGGCTTCACTACCTTTCCTTTCAATTGGTAGTTTAAGTGAAATGGTGAAAAAAGGTCAAAATATTGCAAAGTGAATACTAGCACATAATACACCACTCCAAAATGCAGCTTGTTTAAAATCATAAAACATAATCCAATAAGTAAAAAGTAGCTCTGTAGCAAGTTGACAAAACAAAAAGAAGAAATTATATTTGTTCAACTAATGTCAAGACCATTTGTGAAGCACAAGCATAATTGTCTTGCCAAACTCATAATCACTTGAAACTCTCCAAGGGACTAAACCTCATCCCTTGCTCTTTGTAGTTTCATCTGAAAACTAAATAATAAAGCCTAAAACAAGTTAAACAAGTATGAAGCCACAAAATCGACTTTGAAGGTTTGGCAACTTATTTTATAAGAGAAGTGAAGCAAAATAATTTTAGATGGACTTTAATCTCCCATCTTTAGTTTGGATACTGTAAGAAAAGAAGAGAAGTAAACGAGAAGAGAATAGTGATTCTTCCATAATTTGATTAGCCCCTCAATTTCATTCACTATTTTAAGAGTTAAAAAACGAAAAAAGGGAAGGAAAAAAAGGAGTTTAACTCGAAGGCACTTCTAATTTATATTCTCATAAACTCGTCCTCACTTGAGCAATGGAAAAAGAGAGAATTTAGACATTCTACCCACTTCACTATGTTCTCTCCATTTCTGTCATTCCAAACCCACAAAATCATTGGCATGAATGTAACGCAAATTTGAAATATTCAATGTATGAGAGTAAATTATAAATTAATAAGCAGTCGGAAGAAAAAGAAAAAAGACCAAAGTAGTAATGACATACATGACTGAACCAAAAGGGTTTGAATATAAGTTAGTTATTTCCTTAATCAATTTATTTGCCTCCGAAATTTCCTGATTAGAGAGCATAGAACTTGCGGACCCTGTAAAAAAAACCTCAGTGAAAATGAATAATAATTGAGGGGGAAAAATCTAAACAGCAAGAGAGAAATGAAGACCTGGCATGAGAGCATTTTCAGAAATGTACGTGTTCTTGGCAAGAACAGGTAGGAGCAACAGAGCCAAAACTCCTGCTGTGCAGCAAATGACACTGATAAACACAGAAAAGCAGAAAATTTATCAAATTGAATTAACAGGAATAAGAAAAATGAACAAACATTGAAGGAATCACAGTGTTAGTACCTAACGAGGACACTGTGGGAGAGGAGGAGGACCGCAAGACGCACAATTGGTCGTTGTCTCGTCTTAGAAACCCCGGTCTCGGCCATGATTGATTAATCAACAATGATAATATGAAATTGCAGTTTTCAATTTTGCTTTCTTTCAGATATTCATAGGTACTGAAAGTGAAGGGAACTGACGATCAACATTTCATATTATCAATTTTCACTAACAAATATAGTAACAGAAACCGATTCAGAACACACAAGCTGAGCTCAGATTTGAAGTGGAAGTCAACACAAACAGTTCAAACTTGGCGAAAAAACAAGTAGAAATTAAAATAAATTAAAAAAAAAAAAAAAGCTTGCCTGATTGGGAATGACGGAGAGGGTGGGCGCGGAGCTGGAGCAGATCGTTGGATTGGGACAAAAGGAGTCGGCGATGCGTTTTGTTCTGGCCGGAGGGGTCTTCGGATTGTTATTGGGCCAGATCTGGTTTAATTGGGCCATCTCGGTTTAAAGGCCTATATTCGAATGATGGCTTTACGAAACGACATCATTTCGTGAGTCTTCTAGCTTGTCAGAGCATCTGAGCTTCTTTATTTATTTTTTTATTCAAAAATTTAGATTATTTTACTTTAGTTATTCACAAAAATTTTAACTTCTCTATTCTTAAATTATCTTAATTAAATATTATTTTTAATCAAAATAAAAAGAAGGGAAATTATCATTTGTCAATCCGAAATTTAGTTAATATTAAAAAAAAATCAATTTTGAGAAAATATCATGCACCCAAAGTTATTAAAAATGGTAATTTATCATCCAAAATTTAATAACTTTTGTCATGCTTTTATCATCTATTCATCCAAAATTTAACTGATGTTCAGAAAAAAAAAAACTACCCAATTTGGGAGGAAAATATTCATTTTTAATAATTTGGGGTGTACATATGTTATTTTCCCAAAATTGAGTGTCTTTTTTTAATATCGCTTAAATTTCGGATGAATAGATGATAATTTCCCATAAAAGAAAGAGAAATTAATCATTGGTGGGATGAGAGGATATGGAAATTAAAGTTTTGAAGAGTCATATTTCACATATGTTCAGAAATTTAGTTAATGTTCAGAAAAAAAATATCTAGTTTTGGGAGGAAAATATTCATTTTTAATAATTTTGAGTGTATATATGTTATTTTCCCATAATTATGCTTCTTTTTTTAATATCGCTTAAATTTCGGATGAACAGATGATATTTTCTCATAAAAGAAAGAGAAATTAATCATTGGGGGATGAGAGGATATGGAAATTAATTAAGTTTTGAAGAGTCATATTTGGCACTCCAAAGTTAGAGAAGAACTGTAACAAATCTAAAATTTGAATTATGTTTAGAAAATCTAATGTATTAATATTTAGGTCATGTTCGTTGTAAAAAGAGGAGATAGGAGAGAAGAGAAGTTTAAATTCCTTGATAATTTCTTATGTTTGGTTTGTAAATTTATGGTGTAAATTGATTTCCGATGGAATTCAAATTTCATAAAATGAGGGAATTTGAATTTCTCATCAATAGCCAAAGAATTTAAATTCCTCACATATTAAAATATAAAAATTAATTATCCTTCAAATGAACTAGTTCCACAATATTTATTACTAATTTATTTATTACTTTTATAATATTCACGAAACTTGTTAATACGCCTGAATCATTATTATATGTGAATAATTTATTACTAATTTATTGGACGGGGACTGGGATCAGGACCCGGGATAGAGGTCGAGACTAGGATCGAGGTGGGGGCCAGGACCTGGGACCCAAGACTCGAGACTGGGACCGGGGCTGCGGTCGGGGTCGAGGTTGGGGTCGGGACTGGGTTTGGGGCCGATACCGGGATGCGATACCTGGGATCAAAACAGAGACCTGAGACCTGGCACCGAGACTCGATATCTGATGCGGGGGACTTGAGACCTGACTTAGGGACCCAAGAACCAGACTAGGCCAGGACTAAGGCCGGGACCGAGACCAGGACGGGGGTCGGGGCCCAGATCGGGACGGGGGTCGGGGCCAAGACTGGGACAGGATCGGGGCTGAGACTGGGACCTGGACCTATCCCGGCCCCAATTTCGGGTCTCGGTCCCAATCATTGGTACTAATAATATAATATTATTTATTTTAGTTGTTTATTTTTCATATTTATAAATATTTAAATTTTTTTAAAAAAATTAATATTATAAATAAATTATTTGTATTTAATATTAATTTTATAATTAATTAAAATAACATTGATAATTTAATTAACATCAAATAAATTAATTAATTTTTTAATTAAAAATATTTTTCAAATTTTAGATTATTTTTAATTTATAGTTTATTAATTTAATAAATTAATTATTAATAAATATTGATATTTAGTACAAAATGGTAAATTTGTCCATAAAAATTATATAATATTATTTCCCCTCAAATTCCCTGTACTAACCAAACAATGGAATCAAATTTCATCACCATTTCATTTCCTCTCCTCTCATTTCCTTTCAACCAAACACCACCATAAAATATTCTCTTTAAATTTTGGAGAGAATGGTAGTTTAACTAATTTGATGTGAATAATCTTAGTTCACTAGCAGAAGGATCATTATTATGAAATTACCAAAACACCCTTGGTGTAGTAATTTACTAGTGATGGCCAATTCTTTTAAATGTTACGGTGAAAAATAAGAATAAATTAAATTGTCATGAACAAAATATCAATTGAAATCATAAAGAAAAATGAGAGCAAAAATGTTTATTCAAAAGAACATTCAGATCTCTTCCAATAGTAATTTTATATTAGGTGGCTAGGAAAGTATAGCACTTTTAAATGTGTACAAATTTGTATTTGTATTCCTTATTTCTTTAAAATTTGAAGCCGAATAATAAATCAAATAAAACTATTTGAAAAACACTCGATAACACCTTTATGGCTTATTAAAATTATTCTTAAAGCTTCATTAGATTGTGAAATAATATAATAAATGTGTTGATGATGGTTTTTCATCCCGAAAAAAATTGAATAACGAGGAGGGGGTGGTATGGGGTTTGTACTTGGCCAAAAGAGAATGATGAGGGCCTAGAGAAGCTGAAGTCAGATGGGAGACCCGACCCTATTGTACGATTGATTTTTACCAAGAACAAGATTTGGTAACATTGGGACACTTGTAGAAGTCGACCCAAGAGGGTCATGATTACCGACTCGACATGGTTGAGAAAGTTGGAAGAGGTATGACAAAGCATCATTCAGCTCGGCACGCCAACCAGAGGAGCAAAGCTGAGACAAGATATTATGTACTTAAAGAACATATGACACATGTCCTACTTGAAAGTTTGAGCTTCTGGAAGGTTGATGTGACAAGAGTTGTTCAACGACTCTCATTGGGAAGAGACCCTGACAGACGGAGCATTCCCGGAGCAGGTGAACTACAGACTGTCACGTCTACAAAGCATGTAGTAATGGCCAAAAGGTTGGAATGATGGGTTTCTGCTGACAAGGGTAGTTGAGTCAAATGACAGAGTAATTGTTTATTGGGTGGTTGGGGAAAATGAGCATGTGACAATGATGACAGAGTGATATGAGCTGACGTCATGTGTTGGTGGAATAATGGATTTGGAAGCCTAAAGGAATTGAAGATTCAGATTCAAGGGTTGGATGTTTTTGGGTTAGTAATTTTCATAATTCACTACTTGTAAAAATGTATAAAGGGTTAGTGATAGAGAGAGAAAACTGGTCGGTTTCGACCCTGGGCAAGTAATAAAATTACCCATTTTTACCCATGTGGATGTAGGTTGGAGCCATTTTCCGTGAATGTAGGTTGGAACCACGTTAATCGTTTTCTCTGTGATTTTTTATTTGTTTTCTAAGTTTGTTTTGATTCTTTACTAACCAAACAAATTCACCGTCGATTGAGGTTTGTTCGAGGGGTTGATTTTCTAAATTACCATTCGAAAGAAAAAATAGTCGTTAATAGTTCGCGGCGTCTGTGGGGATCAGTACGGAAAGAACCAAACACACTAAGACAATGGCGAGAGATGAAAATTGTAAAGTTTTTGAGGCCTCAGTGGCAAGGTGGATGGAGAAAGTGGAGGAGAACTTGCGGATAGAAAGGAAGGGAACTCAAGCCTTTCTAAAGGCCATGATGGAGAGAATTGAAAAGTTGGAAGAGAGAACGAGAACAGTCGCAGGTGGGGCCTAGTCAAAGGAAAAAAGATTTCCCCAGCAGTAAGAGATTGGTCCCTATAGAAAGAGAGCAAATGGCTAGGAAAATAAATCCTAACAAAGTGGGATTAAAAGATCGTGAAAAAAAGAGCCAAGGCCAGATACTTGTTGCAATAGAGTCAGCGGATGGAAGAGACCATGACTAAGCCAGCAAGGGTCCAAGCCTTCAATCCCGAGAAACTTGGCTCTAGGACTAACACTTCTGATTAGAGTTACTCATGTAACATGGGATGATGTGTATACTGCCCTCAATATGCCTTTGGCACAGATAGTTCGTGAGGGACAAATGTTTGCTGACGGAACCCAACACGAGGAGATTCAAGGTAGACATGAGGGATCAAAGGATCTATTGTGCCCACTGTAGGCATTGTATTTTTGCATATCAGCCCAATGATGAGCCTCGAATGGAGGCACTACTTTTTAGTTGCGGAAGTTGCGGAAAGCGGTCGTCGGAAGGGAAGGGTCAAGAATTTACATTTTTATTGGATTTGGTTCGCTTGTTCAAGCTTCGGATTCGCTCGTTCGGTCTCATTTTTAAATTTATTCTCGGCCCGATTCACAAACCAAGATCCCATGACCCACGCCCCACGCCCATAATGCACCTTTTCCCAAATAATAAACAACAAAAATCAATAAACCCATGCACCCATAACCACCCATCACTCCACTGACAAACTAAGCTACCACCCATAACAGCCCATACACTGCTCCCTGCCTCAACCACTAACCGCTCATGCCTCTGGCAGATGATGACCCTTCACCCACTCCTCTCGGCCCCTGACCTCTATCATCACACAGCCCACGCCTCGAGCGAAAAAAGCCACAGGCAGCCCCGATTGCTCTCTTGGAACCTCCCGACTCCCTCGCCCAACTCCTGGACTAACCCTCTCGGCTTCATACCAAAACTGAACCCCTCCCTTCACCAGCCAAGTCACTCACGACCAAGACACAGCCTCTAAGCTCACGTACAAAGCTCCACGCAGCAGCCTTACCTTCACGCATTTACCAGCCCTCACGAAGCCCCCATCCACGCCTAGCAACACAGTCCTCACTCAAGCCAAACTCATGTAATCCCCCCTGAAACCTCTCACGTACAAAAGCCACTGCCCTTCAAGCCACCCTCACGCACGTCCAGCAAATTTTCCATTATCACGCCTATATCATCCCATACACACACCACCAACTACCAGAGAAAACAGCCCTAAATACGCTAACACAGCCACTGCAATCAGTCCCCCTGAAGCAAGCAAACTGCCCTCCATTCCAGTCCCTCAAACACACCATAAGCAGTCTTCAACAGCCTCTGACTTCCTCCATGAACAACAACGCAGCCCCCTGAAGCACGCCCCAACCAGCCCTCACGAAGACCCCTCAAACGCTCAACTCACACACCGCCCTCTAACACGCACACACCAACTGCCTTCACCACATTCAACCGTGAACCGTCCAATGAACTGCCAACACAAAACAGTCCAAGCCTGACCGTGACAAAATTTTAGACCTGAACGCTACACAAAAATAGCTCACTGACTAGGCAACGAAACAGTCACAAAAACCTTTAAGCCTACCTCACTTCGCCGACAGCAAAAACCCTTCATAAGCCGTGACAAACCAGCAGCACTCCACATCAAATAACCCTTCATAAGCCGTGACAAACCGAGCAACCCCTACCGCCTTCAACACATCCATTCACTAGCCTTCAAACAGCCCCTGCACTACCTTCATACGTCCACATTAATTGTCTTCAAATAGCCAAAGGACATAGCCCTCAAGCATCAAACAGAACCAGAAACAACCCTCATTGCCGTTACAAACATACCATGCACAACACCACACACAAAACACAGCACCCATGCACACACCCCACGCATACTGCCTCAACACTACCAGTGAATAGCCCTTCAACTCAGCCCATTCACGCCTAGCAAGCCAAACCAGCTCATGCACACGTTGACAGCAGCGTCGGGTTTGAGGTTCAATGCACGACACAATAACAACAAATAATCCAAACACGTCCCTGCCAAGCCAAATAACAAAGAACACAGTCAATAATACAGCCCTTGCACTCCCCTTATCAGCTGAGAGAACAGGCCACAAAACCCTCACTGCCAGAGCAAACAGAAGCCACAAAACCTAGCTCCACGCTGCAGCCCCACACGCACCAAACTGCCGTGCAACCGAGCCCATGAATTGTCTGTAAGTCACGTGAAAACTCCCCTGAAACAGTGAACAAAAATAGAGGAAATAGTGAGTGGAAACCATGAGCAAAACAGTGAAAACGACGAGCGGAAGCTACGAGTGAAAACAAACAAAACCTATGAAAATAGTAGAAACAGCGGACCAGTGAAAACATCGAAATGATATCCCTTCCGGCACCGTGGAACGCATTCCCGGAAAGCGACTTAAAAGGTAAGACCTGAGGGCACCCTTTTATTTATTTATCTTTCATTTTTAGTTATTTTGTTATTTTATTTCGCATGAGAATTGTGGATTGGTGAATGATGTGATTCCGGATGGACGGAATATGTGTTATTTCTTGTGGTATATCGGATGGAAACCCGGACATAAATTCCGTAGCCGAATCCGAATGGACGGTAGTGCGGTTTGTACTCGGGATACAATGCCACGTACCACTTGAAAGACACACGTATTTCGTTTCATCCAAACTTGTGTTTGAGCATGATTTAGATTAATGTGTTATTTATTTTTTATGCATGATAGGCTATTAGTATGTTATTTGGTTGATGTGTCCATGAGATAGTACTCAAGCATGATTAGTTGTTTATTTTGTGTTTAGAAGTTGCATTATGTTTATGTTGCTATCTGTTTTCCGCATTATGTAATTAAAGTATGTTCATGATATTTCCATGTGATGTTGTATGTTGTGATGATTAATTTCATGCATGTGAATTTAGAAATATAATTGTCATTGGAAATAAGTTGTCTAGGCTTGGCTAAATTATTGCATAAATCATAATATTACAAGTGGCATAAGTAAGGGACCATTCCGAACCCAACGGTTTGAGGTCTTCCCTTGCGAGGGGTGAGTGCGGCCTTAAATCATTTTCCCGGTTCACACCGGGTGGCGACTCCACGTTATTTCGAATTCCCGACCGGGCCGCGAGCCCAGAACAGCGTCGTCCAGTTTCTGTTGTCTACAGTCTGGCGACTCCACTGGGGATGAGAGAATCGGCCCCGAAATAATGTCTTGTAATATTATGATTTATGCTTTAATTGACCGTGTCTATTGTGTGTTAAAAGAGATTTTTGATCAAAGGCATTTTTGCTCTTGTTTGGGAACATTGTTGTTTGGATCCATTCGGACCTTTTATCATGGGACATGGGCTTGTTGGGCCATTTAAACTGGGACAAGAACGTATCTTATGGTGATCGGGCCATAAGCCTCCAAAATCCAAACATGTCCCTGCCAAGCCAAATAACAAAGAACACAGTCAATAATAACAGCCCTTGCACTCCCCTTATCAGCCGAGAGAACAGGCCACAAAACCCTCACTGCCAGAGCAAACAGAAGCCACAAACCCTAGCTCCACGCTGCAGCCCCACACGCACCAAACTGCCGTGAAACCGAGCCCATGAATTGTCTGTAAGTCACGTGAAAACTCCCCTGAAACAGTGAACAAAAATAGAGGAAATAGTGAGTGGAAACCATGAGCAAAACAATGAAAACGACGAGCGGAAGCTACGAGTGAAAACAAACAAAACCTGTGAAAACAGTAGAAACAGCGGACCAGTGAAAACATCGAAACGATATCCCTTCCGGCACCGTGGAACGCACTCCCGGAAAGTGACTTAAAAGGTAAGACCTGAGGGCACCCTTTTATTTATTTATCTTTCATTTTTAGTTATTTTGTTATTTTATTTCGCATGAGAATTGTGGATTGGTGAATGATGTGATTCCGGATGGACGGAATATGTGTTATTTCTTGTGGTATATCGGATGGAAACCCGGACATAAATTCCGTAGCCGAATCCGAATGGACGGTAGTGCGGTTTGTACTCGGGATACAATGCCACGTACCACTTGAAAGACACACGTATTTCGTTTCATCCAAACTTGTGTTTGAGCATGATTTAGATTAGTGTGTTATTTATTTTTTATGCATGATAGGCTATTAGTATGTTATTTGGTTGAAACGCCAATGGGCCATTGTATGTTTGTGTTTAGGACCATCATCATTTGGATTCGATTGGATCTTTTGTCAATAGATGTGAACTTGTTGGGCCATTTGAACTGGGATGAGTTCATGTCCTTTGACAATTGAGTCGAAAGCTTCTAAAATGTTGATGGGCCATTTTGTGTTTAGGCCTCTTATTATTTGAAGTTGTTTAGCCATGTTATCGCAAAAGTATAAACTTGTTGGGCCTTTTCAAACTGGGACAAGTTTGCACCGCGCAATAGTGTGACTGAATACTTTGAAATGATGACATGCCAATTAGTGTAAATTCATTCATGAGCTTGTTTCTCCATACATTGCATGCATGTCATGCATACACTAATCATGTTAACCCTTTGTGTCTTAAAAGCCATCATAGATTCCCGTTGGGTTAGGAAAGCAGAGGGACTCGTCAATAGACCGTCAGTCAACATGAGCAAGTTAGCAAATGAGAGATCCTGCCTGGATCAATTGGAGATTAAAGTAACTGAAATTATTGAGATGTTGCAAGTTCTGACTAATGTTGTGGCCAGTTTGACCGTACCCGGTATAGCCGATAACAAAAAGTTTTACAATCAGAATGGAAAGACCATCAAGGTATCATAGGAAGAAGCAAACAGAAAAGACATTATAGTCATTCGGAAATTGAGAAACGGAGCAGTGAAACTGTCAGACTTGGAAGGGAACGAGTTCACCGAGCCGATCAAAGTTGACAGATTGAAGCAGTACTTTGCTTGAGAAAGAGAAGACCTGGCAGAAGAACTAACCCGACGGGATAGGAAACTCATGCATGCATGCATACACGTAACATACTTGCAATTCTTGTGTTTGTTCTATGTTTGCAGGTTTCAAACAGAAGAGGAAAACCAGCAGGAGGAAACACATGGCGCCGATGAGCACAATGAGGGTCTCACCCATCAAGAATAGAGAGTATCTCTACATATGTATGTGTATACATTACATGTACACGTTTTTATTCTGTTGTTTAGTATTTGCAGGTTTTAAAGAAGAAAGAAGAGAAAGCAGCAAAAATTAAAAAGCGGCACAAGCACTAAAGACGGCGATGAAGCCACATTGACATAAGGATTTCAGTCATGTCTAACTGAAGATGATGAATTTAATTCCAACAGGGAGGCAACCTATGCACTTTGTTGTGATTTCTGTTTTCATGTTTTGTGTATATATGTTGTGGAATTTCTAATTTTGTGTGTTATTTTTGTAGGTAAAAGCAAAGACGGAGCATGTTAAGACTGAAGGAATGGTGTTTGGGCAATCACAAAAATCGACAAATGCCGAAGAGTTGATTGACCAGATCCTGGCTTTTGAGCCGAAACTCGACCCCATCCTCTCCAGATTGGACTGGACTGATAGTGATCGTGGCAAGAAGCGCAAATTGGTCAGTGATCTGAATCAATGATGTTCCCTGCTAACCAGGTATTCCAAGGCCTATTTGAAAAGATTGTATTTTAATTGCTGAAAAAAATAAATAAATAAATAAATGGAAAAAAAAATGATGAAAGAAAAGAAAAAAAAAATGAGTGAGAGAAGTCTTTGGTAATTAGACATATGTCCGGTGATGACATTGTTTGCTGTAGGGAGAAACCCTAGAAACGATAAGTGCGAGACGTGCTCTCGTCGGTATTCTGAATGGATTGATCTCAGCTAGACTCGTGAGCACTTGATTATGGGATCCTAGCAGTAGAAGCCTGAGTGGTTAGCAAGATAACTAGTTGAAGAGATAATGGATCAGTGAATGACCGTTTGCCTGGATGTCCACCATGGTTTACTGATGCTATGATATATGATATGGTTGGAAATAAAGAAAAAGTCTCTGAAAAGAAAATATGAAAGAAAAAAATAGACCGCCTATAACCGATAAGCGTGAAGCTACCCATGGGCGAGTATTAGGACCACCATGAGGAGAAATGCTACCTTAAAGGGTAGGTGTGTCAGAAAAAGAGAAGAGAAAAGAAAAAAGAGAAAGAAAGAAAGAAAAGAAAAAAAGAAAAAAAGAATAATGAAAAGAAAGAGACAAAAGAGAAAAAAATGAAAACCATATCATGTTGAGTATGCTGAAGTAATCACAGAATGTGATTAAGACATCCAGGTTGGTTAGACCCACTGGTTCGATTCTCTGAAACGAAATCACCAAGTTGGCTTACTTAAGGACTAAGCTGCGAAAGAGCCCTGGCACACACACACGAGGAGTCTAACTCAGATCACCCATTCAGATGATTGGATTTGAGTATATTGAGTACTTTGAAGATTCATCGGTTTTGACACGAAGCATTCGTTGAGGACGAAAATATGTCTAGCTATCAAGATTATCTCGTGAGAGGTAATATAATGTGTGAAATAGAATATCATGTCAGCTTGGGAACAAGGCCCATATCAGCTTTTGGGTGAGGCCCCACATCATTATCAGACTTTGCCGGGTATGACACTCTGAGGGTTGAGGCCCACATCGCTATCAGACTTTGCCGGGTATGGCATTCTGGGGGCGAGGCCCACATCATTATCAGCCTTGCTGGGTATGGCATTCTGCGGGTCGAGGCCCACATCATTATCAGTCTTTGCCGGGTATGGCACTCTGCGGGTTGAGGCCCACATCTCTATCAGTCTTTATCGAGTATGGCACTCTACGGGTTGAGGCGACATCTCTATCAGTCTTTGCCGAATATGGCACTCTGGGGGCGAGGCCCACATCATTATCACTCCTTGCGGGTATGGCACTCTGCGGGTTGAGGCCCACATTTGTAGGACACAGGACCTGGGCGACGCCGTTCCTAGGCTCGCGGCCTAGTTTGGGAAGTACTGAATAACATGGAGTCGCCACCCGGTGTGAACCGGGACAAAGATTTAAGGCTGCACTCACCCCTCGCAAGGGAAGACCTCAAACCGTTGGGTTCGGAATGGTCCCTTACTTATGTCACTTGTAATGAAAGGATTTATGTAATAATTAATCAAGCTTAAGTAACACTTATTTCTAAGAGTATCATGCTTCTAAATTCTCATGTGTAAAATAAAACTTATGTACGCATTTCACATATATCTTACATTTAAATTTGCATGCTAAACGTATATCAAGATAGCAACTAACATACAACTTTACTTGCATATCACATTCAGGAAAACACAAGCACACATATTAACCATACAAGCACACATGTTAACCATACAAGCACACATATGGGCACTTTTCCAAGCGGTACGTGGAATTGTAGCCCAAGTACAGACCGCACTACCGTCCATTCGGAATCGGCTACGGAATTTACGTCTGGGTTTCCATCCGATATACCGCAAGAAATAATACTCAAATGTTATCATGACACAAGCATATGAATGGTAATACATCAACATATTTGCATTTATACATGTGGAGATAGCTACTAGGAAAACTATGCATGAAATCTAATGAAAAAGACTCAGTTCAGTGTGTTCGCGTTCGTGTAGCGTTCGTAAACGCGTTCGAACGGAAATGAAAACGAATGTTCACGTTCGAGTAGTAGCGTTCGTAAACGCGTTCGAACGAAAATGAAACAGAATGCTCACGTTCGAGTAGCGTTCGTAAACGCGTTCGAACGGAAATGAGACAGAATGCTCACGTTCGTATGGCGTTTGTTAACGCGTTCGAACGGATATGAGGCAGAATGCTCACGTTCGTATGGCGTTTGTTAACGCATTCGAACGGAAATGAGACCTGACACATGATAAGGCAAAAACACATGCGCGTTCGAGTTGCGTTCGTAAATGCGTTCGAACGGGAACAGACCTGATGCAGGAAATGAGACGCAATACATAAACACAAAATAAAAGGGCGCGGCGAAGTACTGCCATAAAGGTGACCTTTTGGGGCTCTTGATCTCTCAAAGAGATGACCTTTAGACCAACATACTAAGCCCATGCGCGTCACATCACACATACAAGAATAGAACCAATCATATCAACCAAGTATGCCCGATTGAACACATCTGACATCCAATCTGAACACACATCAACCGGCGCGGCAAAGCATCATGGTAACGGGTTTTAACCCCTCCCAATAAGGGATCTTTCATTCCACTTACTAAGCCCATACGCTTGATTGAACCATACATAAAAGATAAACTCAATAACATCAAACTAAGTATGCCCGATTGAACGTATCTCGCATCCAACCGAAACACATCAACCGGCGCGGCGTAGTAGTAGTGTCACAAAGGTGGCCTTTTCGGCTATTTGTCTCCCAAATGGAGGACCTTTGAACTAACTCACTAAGCCCATGCGCTTGGTTGAATCATGCATAACTAGACAACATATTGAATTCAAGTAAAGAAAACTAAATAAACAAAAGCAACACAACAAAAGAAAGATGGTGCCGTTTACCCAAGCGGTACGTGGAGTTATGGCCCGAGTACAGATCATATTACCGTCCATTCGGAATCGGCTATGAAATTTATGTCCGGGTTTCCATCCGATATACCGCGAGAGTTGACACATCTCTCATTCATCCAATACCCACAACATACATCATACACACAACGGATACCACAAATACAGAAAATATAATCAAAATAAATGACCAGAAAATAAAATGAGAATAAGTGTGAAAGATACCCTCAGGTCTAACCTTTTAAGCCGTCTCTCGGACTCGCGTTCCACGGAAATCGAAAGGGGGTAAAGCTCCGCAACTTTCTGGTCCACTGGTTCAACGTCCTAGCTCACTGCTTCGCTGTTTTGCTTACGGTTCGAACTCCGTTCTGCTCCTATTCGGCTCCTGTCTTGCTACTCACTGCACGGGCCACCTGTTTTAACGTTTTCAATAACCTATTCCAAGTTGTGTGGGTTCTTAGTGCAATTATATGATTATTTTTAAGATTATCTATGCAGTTTTTATGTTACTGTTTTTGGGATTTTTGGGACTGTTTTGGGAGGATTTTTGCTGCTGCTCTAAGGTGATTTGGGCTGTTGTTTTAAGGTGTTTTTAGGGGGGGGGGGCTACTTGGGCGTGTTTTAGAGGGGTGCAGGGGCTGGTTTCAGTGGCTTTAGGAAGGCTTGTTATTTTCGGCTATGGAGGGAGGAGAAGGAGCGAAATTCTTGTTGTTTCTTGCTTACAATGGGCGTCAATAGGAAGGCTTCTTTTTTGTGTATCTGCGTCCACCAGAGAGGCCCAAGAGGCTTGGTGAAGGGTGGTTTATATAGAGAAGGGTTAGGGTTGACAAGGGAAGGGATTTTGGCATTAAAGAGGGGATAGGATTTGGTGTTTAGCAAGGAAAGTCAAAGATTGAGGGGGGGACAAATTTGGTTTAGATTAGGAAGTCAATACTTTTAAATTGGTGGATATCTTATTGAATTAGGAAGTCAAATATGTGATTGGCTTTAATGGGTTAAGATTGATTTAATTAGGCAAATCTTATTTTTAGTTTTAGTATATAATATATTTGATTCATTTATATTAGGCATGATTTTATTTAATTGGTAAATGATTTAAATATTTTTTTAATTTTAATGTTTATTTATTTATTTATTTGGGATGTGTTTTATGGGCTTTGGGGAGCTAAATGGGCTGGGGTGTGAGGCTAGCAGCAAAACCAGAATTACCAGCTCCGTTCGAACGCCTCATCGCACGCGGCACGAACGTCCGCAATCTGCACGAGGTTCGAACGAAGTAACGAACGCAGCACCAACGAAGACAGTGAGCTTGTTTATCCTGAATTTCCCCTTCCGATATCCGTTTCCCGCGGCTTTCATGACTCAAAAGGTAGTGCCTCCAAATGAGGCTCATCATCGGGTTTCACATGCGAAAATGCAATGCCTACAGTCGCCCCCACTTTGATGGGACTTGTGCGGTGTGTGACAGTGACAGTCCTATCAAAGTTATGCAATGCATTTTACTTACCTGGCTAGCTAGCTGTCTCGAGCTGAGCTGATACTACAGTGGACCTCGATCCTGAGACGCGTCTCGATGCTGCTAATGATATGGGCCTCGAACCTGGGACGCATCCCAATAGCTGCAATCGACAACGGGGGCCTCGACCCTGGGACGCATCCCAATACCGCTGACAAAATGTGGGCTCGACCCTGGGACGCATCCCGAAAATGATGATGCAGTGGACCTCGATCCTGGGACGCATCCCAATAGCTGCAACGACAACGAGGGCCTCGACCCTGGGACGCATCCCAATACCGCTGACAAAATGTGGGCCTCGACCCTGGGACGCATCCCGAAAATGATGATGCAGTGGACCTCGATCCTGGGACGCATCCCAATAGCTGCAACCGACAACGGGGGCCTCGACCCTGGGACGCATCCCAATACCGCTGACAAATTATGGGCCTCGACCCTGGGACGCATCCCGAAAATGATGATGTAGAGCTTCGCTCCTCAGCCGATATGGGCTTCGCCCCCAAGCTGACATGATGTGATGTGGAGCCTCGCTCCCCAGTCGATATGGGCCTCACCCCCAAGCTGGTACAATGTGGAACCTCGCTCCTCAACCGATATGGGCTTCGCCCTCCGAGACCCATACCCGGAACTTAACTTCATTGGGACCTCAATCTTCAGATTACTGCCCATATCAAATGCTGTGCCTTTACCATCTCTGATTGGCTTACTGCTCGCTCTTTTCCGTCTTCAACACCTGTTTACAAAAAACAGAACAAACACAAAAATATGCAATATAGGTTACGTGTATGCATGTATGCAGAAGTTTTCTTATTTCGTTGGGTTAGGTCTTCCGCTGGCGACCAAGTCTTCTCAAGCAAAGTACAACTTCAACCTGTCGACATTGATTGGTTCTGTGAATTCATTTCCTTCCAAGTCTGATAGCTTCACTGCTCCATTTCCCTGACTTTCTGAACGATGTAAGGTCCTTCCCAGTTAGGCCTGAATTTGCCTCTCGGATCTGTCGTCGACGGCCTCGACTGCTTAAGTACCAAATCACCCTTTCTGATCTTTGTGGGACGTACTTTCTTGTGAATGCCCGGGCTAGTCTCTTCTGATACAACTGCATGTGATACAAAGACCTTCGTTCTCTTCTTATCCAATAGTGCTAACTGATCAAATCTCTGTGCGGCCCATTCCTGTTCCGGTAATTCTGCCTCTGCTAATACCCTCAGGGACTGTATTTCCACTTCTACTGGTAATACTGCTTCCATCCCGTAGACCAGGAGTAGTAAGGTGTGGATCCTGTTGCCATTCTTACTGATGTTCTGTACCCCCACAAAGCATACGGTAATTTCTCGGCCCAATCTCTACAATTTTCTGTCATCTTGGCTAAAATTGTCTTTATAGTCTTTTGGCTGCCTCAACTGCCCCATTTGCCTGTGGCCTGTACGGTGATGACTTGTGGTGGCCTATCCCATGCCTCTGTAACATTGCCTTCGTCTCTCCTTGAAACTGGACCCCGTTGTCCGTCACTACTTGATGCGGCATACCATACCGACAAATGAGGTTCCAAGCTATGAACTTTGCCATCTGCTTCGCTGTAACATTACGGAAGGATTCGGCTTCCACCCACTTTGAGAAGTAAATCTACTGCCACCACTATGAAGCGATGCCCATTTGATGCATTTGGTCAAATTTCCCCAATCATATCAATTCCCCATGCTGAGAAGGCCACGGCTCTGACAACCCGTGCAATTCTGTGTACGGTAAGTGAATCAAATTACCGTGTGCTTGACAGTCATGACAGTGCTTTACCATCTTCGCGCAGTCCTTTCCATGGTTGACCAATAAAACCCCTGTCTCACTATCTTGCGGGACAAGTTCAACCCATTCATGTGCGGACCACATACCCCGGCATATACCTCTTCCATCACTTTCTGAGCTTCTTCTTTTCTCAAACATTTCAACTGAATACCGTTTGCCTGCCTCTTGTACAGTTCTCCTCTCAAAGTCACATACTGGGAAGCCAACTTCTGAATGGCTATTCTGTCTTTTCTGCCGCCCCTTCCGGGAATTCACCATGTTCCAGATACCTCTGAATGTCACAATACCAAGGTTTACCGTCGTCAACCTCAACTTCCAGAATTCTTTTATCTCATAAGCAGGTTTACTTGCTGTTGTCAGTACCAACGGTCTCATCACTAACTTCTCTGGATTTTCCAAGTCGCCGCTAGTGTAGCCAATGCGTCTGCCATCTGTTCTCATTCTCTCCCTCGGTAGGTGCTGAAACTTACACTCGGGGATATCCTGTGCCAATTTTCTGAGGTGAAAAAGGTAAGGCTTCAACCGTTCTTCCTTCAATTCCCATTCTCCTCGCATCTGCTGGACTACTAAATAGAATCTCCGTAGATTTCCACACTCCGGCCTTCAAGGCTATCAATGTTGTCAACCAAAAGCACATGCTTCATACTCGACCATGTTATTAGTCACTCTGAATGTCAACCTCTTAGCCAAAGGCAAAGTCTCTCCCTCGGGGGTTACTATCACGATCCCAATTCCGGCTCCCTTGTAATTCACTGCTCCGTCAAAATACATCTTCCATCTCTGAACTGTTATTGCTTGGATCTCTTCATCTGGAAACTCAAACTTATACTGATCCCCTCAACAGGTTGCAATGCCAGAAATTCCGCTACTGCTCGTCCTTGATCACTTTGGAGGTGATATACTCAATGTCAAACTCTGTCAACAATACCAACCATCGGCCCAGTTTTTCCCACTAGTGAAGGCACTGAATGAAGATATTTCAGAGGATTCTCCTTTGCCACCACTTGGATCTTGTAAGACTGGAAGTAATGTCGCAACTTTCTGGAAGCCCATACCACTGCAAGACAGATCTCTCGACTTCCTGATACGAGCCTCATACGGAAGCAGCTTCTTACTCAGATAATACACTGCATGTTCTACTCCCCCGTCTCATCTGCCTGTACCATCATACCCCCCAATGCTTCTGATTCTATAGCCAATACAATATCAAAGGTCTGCCCGTCTCGGAGGTTTCAATACAGGTGGTTTTATCAAGTACTCTCTGATTCTGTCGAAGGCGGTCTGACACTGTTCATTCCATCTCACTGGCTGATCTTTTCTCAACAGTTTGAAGATAGGCTCACATACCGATGTCAACTTGGCAATAAACCGACTGATGTACTGAATCTTTCCCAAGAATGCCCTGACTTCCTTTTCTGTCTTCGGTGCAGGCATTTCTGTGATTGCCTTGATCTTTTCGGAGTCTACCTCTATTCCACCCATTCCCACTGTATGACCAAGCAATTTCCCTGATGTCACCCCAAAACACACATTTCTTGGGGTTAAGTCGCAGGTATATCTGTCAACTCTCTGAAGGAACCTTTCCAATGCCTCAATATGCCCAACTCTCGTTTCTATTTCACCATCATGTCATCCACATACACCTCAATCTCTTTGTGCATCAAGTCATGGAAGAGTGTAGTGGCCATCCGCTGATAAGTAGCTCCTGCATTCTTAAGCCCAAACGCATCACCTTGTAACAATAGGTACCCCACTCGGTAACAAATGCAGTCTTGTATTTATCTTCTTCAGCCATGAGAACCTGATTGTACCCTGAAAATCCATCTGCAAATGAATACATAGCAGACAAAGCCGCACTATCAACCAGAACATCTATATGCGGCAAAGGGAAATCATCTTTCGGACAAGCTTTATTGAGATCTCTGTAGTCTACACACATTCTGACCTTCCCATCTTTCTTCGG
>SKCR01007990.1:0-24245 GCA_019454045.1 Zanthoxylum bungeanum | reverse complement strand
GATCATACATCGTGGCGATGTGATGATCGTGTAAATCGCGTCAGACGATAATTAAGCAAATCCGCTGACGAAAAACCCTTCCTCAGCAATTTGAGCGAATTGTACATAGTTCGGGTGTTAGACACTCGAGTGACTGGCTATGTGCCAAGTGGGAGATTGTTGGACAAAATGACCCATAGCGTCACTATTTTCACAGATCATTGTGTTGTTGTAGCAAATTAACTATATGACAAGGAAATTGCACTCTCATCATTAGTGATTAGATCACCGTAGATATATAAATGGAGAGAGGTCCATATGATTAGTTCCTGGATTGAGATGATATGAGACAGTATCAGTCCACGAAGGATTAATCATTAAATATCCCTAGCCGTAGTATTATCGAGACAGGACATCGATAATGCGGAATAGGCTAGTATTGCACTTGTGCGTGTTGTGAGGGCACAACGACATAGTTCTCATATATATAAGTATTGGATACTTATGCAAGTGCGATAGGAGGTCGTGTTTCACCGATGGTACGGGAAACAGCTTCGCTCTGGATAGACCCTTCGGAATCCCATTGGTATTATGACTATGTGTCTATGGGAGGCCGAAATCACGGTAGGTGTGTATGGTCTTAACCTGAGACTTACATCGCTAATACTTACGATAATCGATAAACTTTGGTTTTGGTGGTAGGGGACTTTTAACAGGTTCTGCGTACACCACTTATGGGTTTATCAGAGAGTCGTAGAGTATTGGGTGTGATGTCAAGACGGAAGTGTCACTTCAGTCATATTGGAGTTGATGTCACGCAGGATACGGTACTAGTGCTCTTGAGTGTTGCGCAACCAATCGGGATATTGTGACCAGGTCATGTATATCCGATTATAGAGACTATGTTACCAGACATCCGACATGTGCTTCGGACGGGGCAGACACTTATCCAGCCCCAGCCCTAGCACGTGATTATCCGATACTGGGCTGATATACACAATACTACAGTATACTACGCTTGATACAGATCTATATATTCCTGTAAGAATATTTCTGGAGAATTGGGTAGGCATTGCGCTTTGCTAGAAGCCAACCTTGTCTTGTAAATCGATATAAACGTAGTACGAGGTACTTACGTGTTCGGACAGTCCAACGATCGTATTTACTGCCAATATATCCGGAGATCTCATGGGTCGCTTCCTGAAGATTTACCGATGATGTATTACTCGCACTTTAATTAATCAGGGATTAATTAGAAGAGAGATATAGAATTAATCTGGGATTAATTCGATGAGAGAGAAAATTAATCTGGGATTAATTACGGAGATATTTTATCTCGGATAAAATATCGTTAAAGAGAGAGAACGATTAATTTGGAATTAATCGATAAAAATAATATATTTGATATATTATTAGAAATTGGATTTCGATGCGAAATTAAAATTAGATTTTAATTCGGGCGAACGAATTAATTTAGAATTAATTCGTTAGCGACGTGAATAGTGAATTCGCTAGGCGTAATCATTTAATTACGACGCGACGGAAAATTCGTTAATTTGGAATCAGCGAACCCGAGCCCGAGAGTGATTGCGAGCGCATTCGCATTTCGAATTCGAGTGCGGCACGCGAGTCGCATCAAGCGTCAAATCGTTTGTCACATCATGCGTCAAATCAATTGTCACTTTGAGTGATGTGACTTGAAAACATGTCACTTTATTAAAGTGATGTGATGTGACTTAAAGTAAAAAGTTGAAATGATGAAAGCTTTTTGCTTTTTTGACTTTTGTACTTGGTAAATGAAAAGGCTTTTGGTATTTGATTTTAATTTTGGAAATAAAATAAAAAAAAATATAAAAGAAAAACATTTACCTTTCCTCTCTCTTGATTCACGGTTTCACGTGAAAATAATCTCCCTCATTTTCTCCTTCTCTCCTTCACGGTTTTGGAAACCGTTTTCTTCTTCTTCTTGTTCTGTTTCTGCCGAGCAAATGGAGAAGCAAGATAACGATTTTGTGGCAAAAATCTAGTGCTAGCACACCTTGAGTGATACATAGGTGATAGGGAAGTGATTCTTTGAGCATGGAAGCTTGAAGCTTGGAGCTTCAATGGAGTCCATGCATGGCCGAAAATGGAGGAGACTTTCACAGCCCCAACCGTGCGTTCACTGCAGTTCCAGAAGTCATTGCCGAGCTTGGAGGGAGGCAAAAACGCAACTTGTGTTCATTTCATCAAAACTGTTCAATGTGAGTTATGTTTCCGCCTTACTCCTTTGATGTGTTCATATGCGGTTTTTATGCATGATTTGTTGATCTTGGGACTTGATTTAACTTCAACATTTACTACCATTCACTCAACAAAACTGCCTCAAGCCCATAGCCTTAAATCAACACACCACCTGCCCTAGCACTTAACACTAAACGCACAAGCCACAACTCCCCACAAATAACCACAAACTGCCATTCACGACTGCCTCACAACAACCCACCAAAAACCCTTTAAACGACAACCACTTCACGCACCAAAATCCCCTATTCAAGCCCTCAAACTCATGCTAATAAGAGTCTTCAAACACAGCCCTAAAACCCCTTAAATTACTTCACAAAATTGCTTCCATTTTACACCCAAAACTTCCGCAACTCATTGCCCTAAACTGTGCCTCACTACACTGAAAATACAGTCCCTAAACACCCAAAAAAATGCACCAAAAATAGCCCCCTGTGACTGCAAATAACCGCACAAACATCAGCTCCAATACCCCTCAAAAAAACTACAAAAATAGTGGCCTTATACAGCAAAAACAGTGACTGAAAAACGGCAGCAAAAATAGCAGCGATATATTGGAAAACAGCTGCACGAGCAGTGAAAACAGCGAGGAAAGATGCAAACCAGTGAACCAAAAAAGTTACGGAGCATTAGCCCTTACGATCACCGTGTAACGCGAGTTCGAGAGTCGACGTAAAAGGTTAGACCTGAGGGCAATTTTTACATCTATTTTCATTCGTATTTTTATTGTTTATTATTTGCATGAGTATTGTGGAATGATGTATGTTGTGGCCCTTGATTAAAATGGAAAATGTGTCACCTCTTGTGGTATATAGGATGGAAACAAAGACGTTAAATCCGTAGCCGAATCCGAATAGACGGTAGTGCGGTCTGTACTTGGGATACAACTCCACGTACCACTCGAGCAAATGGCACATATTTCGATTTATTTTGTCTTGTTTATTTATTATCCGTTATTTAATTTCTGTATGTTATTTATTTGTGTAATGATGAGATAAAGCGCATTGGCTTAGTAAGTTGGATTAAAAGACCTCCATTTCGAGGGGTTAAAATCCTTTACCACGATGCTTTGCCGCGCCGGATGATGTATATTCGGTTGAATGTTAGATGTGTTCAATCGGGTATACAAAGTCTGATATTGTTGTCTTTATTTTTTTTATATGCATTATATTATTAGCGCATGGGCTTAGTAAGTTGGATTAAAGGTCCTCCATGTCGAGGGGTTAAAATCCTTTACCACGATGCTTTGCCGCGCCGGATGATGTATATTCGGTTGAATGTAAGATGTGTTCAATCGGGTATACGAAGTCCGATATTGTTGTCTTTATTTTTATATGCATTATGTTATTAGCGCATGGGATTAGTAAGTTGGATTAAAGGTCCTCCATGTCGAGGGGTTAAATGCCTTTACCACGATGCTTTGCCGCGCCGGATAATGTATATTCGGTTGAATGTAAGACGTGTCCAGCCGGGGATACGAAGTCCAATATTGTTGTCTTTACTTTTATATGCATTATGATGTGATGCGCATGGGCTTAGTAACTTGGATTAAAGGTCCTCTATTTGGAGGGATAAAAAGCCTACGGTCTACCTTTACCATGATACTTCACCACGCCATAGATTGTATGCAAATAGGTTGTATGCAAATTTGGACATAGATTATATGCAAATATGAAAATGTGTTACATGTGAACTTAGATGAACTATTGATTTATGCGTGCGAACTTAGAAATAGAATACCCTTAGGAATATATGTTGCTAGACTCGATTAAATTATTGCACAAATCATTTTATTACAAGTGGCATAAGTAAGGGACCATTCCAAACCCAACGGTTTGAGGTCTTCCCTTGCGAGGGGTGAGTGCGGCCTTAAATCATTTTCCCAGTTCACACTGGGTGGCGACTCCATTATTCTCTGGTTTAGTCCCCCGCGGGCTACTCCTTACTCCCAACCGCGCCGCGAACCCGGAACAGCATGTGTCGCCCAGTTTCTGTGTCCCACAACTATTTACCAGAGATCCGATATATGCTTCATACGGGGAAGACATAATTCCAGCCCCAGGCCTAGCATGTGACATTAGATACTGGATCGTAATATGCAATACTACGTATGTTACGCCTGAAAAAGATTACATATTACTTTAAAGAATATTTCTAGAGAATTGGGAAGGCACGATGCTTTTCTAGAAGCCAACAATGTCTTGTAAATCGGTAAGACCATGGTACCAGGTACAGACGTATTCAGATAGTCCGATGACCGTATTTACTGCCAACATATCCAGGGATCTCTTGGGTCGCTTCCCAAAGATTCACCAATGAGATTTGACTCGAATAGAAAATTAATCTGGATAAATTATGAGAGAGAAAATTAATCTGAGATTAATTACAGCAAGAATTAATCTGGGATTAATTAACAGAGAAATAATTAATCTGGGATTAATTAACAGAGAAATAATTAATCTGGGATTAATTACGTCATGAATTAATCTGGGATTAATTCGTGAAGAAGAGAGAACGCGGTTAATTTGGAATTAATCAGTAAAATAAATTTAATTGTGAAATTAGATTTTACTATTTAATTTATTTAATTCGGCTAAAATAATATATTAGATATATTAATTGAAATTAGATTTCGATGCGGAATTAAAATTGGATTTTAATTCAAGCGAACGAATTAATTTAGAATTAATTCGTAAGCGACTTACGTAATAATATTGCAAGGTATTATTATTTAATTAAATTGGATTTAATTAAGTCACAATGAAAAATTTGTTTAATTCAGAATTAAACGAATCCAGGCCCGAGCGAAGTTGAGTGTTGGATTGTCCGACTTAAATTTGGAATTTAGAGTGGGACCCACCAACTTACATCACTTGTCATTCAAGTTGATGGAAGTGGTTGAGAGCTTTTATGATAGCTTCTCCAACACACTTTGTGTTTTGTTTTGCTTTTGAAAAAAACATATACACATTTTTGACAAGTCAAACTTGAGTAACACTTTTTGTTTTAGAAACAAAATAAGAAAACAATTATTCCCTCTTCTCTCTCTCAAATGCCGAACTCCATTGCCTCTTGGGAGAGCAATTTTTCTTTCATTTTGTTCTTGCTAGCAAATCAAGGAGTGAATCAAGGTGATAGGGAAACTCACCCAAGTGTTGGATACACTCAAGAAGGCTGGGAGCTTCCACCGAAATGCATAAAAAGTTTTGAACTCATCCGATCAATGTGAGTATTTTCCGCAACTCTTTTGATTTTATTCACACACAAATCACTCTTAGACGATCTTGGCATGTTCTAGGAACACTAACAATGGTATTAGAGCGATCTAAGTTTGATTTGAAAATCTAGGGTTCAAGACTTTAATTTGGGAATTTTGTGTTTGGAGCTTGATTTTCCTAATTAGTTGTTGGGTTATGTTTGTATAATGTTGAATTGGATTTGTGCATTGATGGAATTGAGAAAAATCCCTATTTCGTTGGACATGGCCGATTATTACCCTATGTGTATTCATGGTGATTTTTTGAAAATTTTACAATTGGATATGTTAACTGCATGAAATGAATATTAATTGTTGGTTTAATTGGATTGAAATCGGAATTGAATGTTATTTCATGATGATTGCCGTGAATGAAGCATGTTGGAATGGATTCATTTTGCTTCAATTTGTGTTGGACATGAATTGGAAATGTATAGCATGATTAATTGAATTAATTAGTAATTTGGAACCATTAAATTAATTAATGAATTATGGTAATTACACTTGAATTGAATTAATTTGTAATTTGGAATAATGAGTTAATTTAATTTATTGTATTTGGGCTTAATAGGCTTGGTTGGGCCAAGTTTGGTTTATGATAATTGGTTGGATCCAATTGGGCCTAAAACCATTTTCATAAAGTCCAAATATGATAATTGGGCCTTTAAAATTTTAATTGGGCCTAATGGGCCTAAATTGATTTTTGGTATAGGGTGATTTCTAATTGGGCCTTGGCATCTTGGGTTTGACCCATAATTGCCAAAGCCCATGCCTAAAGAATTAAATAGAAGCCCATTGGACTTTAATTGAATAGTATTGGATACTAATTGGGCCTTTGATACCCAATTGGATTGGATTTGGAATCCAAGTCTAAAAGGCACTATTGAAAGTGTAATTATTTAATTTGGAATTAAATATGAATTAGTATTGAATATAATTTAAATTGGATTTAAAATTGTAGTTCGATATAATTCAAGAATACGTACTTTGAGTATTTATTCTTAAACGAGTTGGACCCGCGCAAATCAAATCATTGATATAAGCTCAAGATACCATTGTTGGTTTCTAATTAGGTCCCAAGAATCATCAAATCAAGCAAGAAACAAGTGAATACAACAAAGGAGAATGGCGGAAACATACTCACAATGATCAGATCTTGCGACGTGATGAAGAACACTTCAATCTTCCTCCATGGTGAAACTCGACATTGAGCTTATTGGGCAGTGGGTTGCTCGGTTTTGGCCTCTTTGGCTCCTCCAAGAATCGACCATTGATGACCTCCATTGAAGCTCCAAGCTCCAAGCTTCAAAATATGATTCCAAGCTCATGTGTTCACTGCCCTATCACCTTTGTATAAAACCATTGTGTGCTAGCACTTTATTTTTGCCACAAAAACGTCTCACTTGCTTCTCTTTTGTGTTCGGCAGAACCAGAAATGGAGAAGAAGAAACGGCTCAAAGCCGAGTGAGAGAAGAGATGGAAAAGAGAGAAACCGTGTATTAAGAGAGAGAGGGAAAAAGTAAAATGTATTTGGTTTATATATTTTCCAAAACAAATACCAAATTCTTTTTACTTTTCAAAAAGCAAAAGTCAAAAAGAAAAAAACAATTAAATGTTTTTCAACTACCACATCAATCACTCAATCAATCAATCAAATTGTCACATCACTCAAAATGACATGTGATTTAACGCTTGATGTGATTAGCGATTTGACGCTTGATGTGACTTGCGTGCCGCACTCGAATTCGAAATGCGAATGCGCTCGCAAACATACTCGAGCTCGGGTTCGCTAATTTCAAATTAATGAATTTTCCGTTGCGACGCAATTAAACGATTACGCCTAGCGAAATCACTATTCACGTCGCTAACAAATTAATTCTAGATTAATTCGTTCGCCCGAATTAAAATCTAATTTTAATTCCGCGTCGAAATCCAATTTCGTATAATATATCGAATATATTATTTTATCGATTAATTCCAAATTAATCGTTCTATCTCTTTAATTAATATTTTATCCCAGATAAAATATCTCCGCAATTAATCCCAGATTAATTTTCTCTCTCATCTAATTAATCCCAGATTAATTAAAAGTGCGAGTCGTACATCATCGGTGAATCTTCGGGAAGGGACCCATGAGATCCCCCGATATGTTGGTAGTAAATCGGGTCGTCGGACTATCCGAACACGTAAGTACCTAGTACTACGTTTACACCGATTCACAAGACAAGGTTGGCTTCTAGCAAAGCGCCATGCCTACCCAATTCTCCAGAAACATGCTTACAGGAATAAGCGATCTATATCAAGCGTAGTATACCGTAGCATTGCGTATGTCGATCCAGTATCGGATGTTCATGTGCTAGGCCTGGGGCTGGAATTGTGTCTACCCCGTACGAAGCACATATCGGATGTCTGGCAACTAGTCTCTATAATCGGATATACATGACCTAGTCATAATATCCCGATAGCTCGAGCATTTAAGAGAACGAGTTCCGTATCCTATGTGACCATCATCTCCATATGACTGGAGTGATATTTCCGTCTTAACATCACACCCAACACACTACGATTCTCAATATACCCAGAATTGGCGTACACAGAACCTGTTAAAGTCCTGGACGACCGCAACCAAAGCATATTGATTGTCGCAAGTATTGGTGGTGCAAGTCTCAGGTTAAGACTAAATACACCTACCCTGATTTCGGACTTCCATAGACATATAGTCATACTACCAATGGAATTCCGAGGGGGTCTATCCAGAGCGAAGCTGTTTCCTGTACCATCGGTAAAACACAACCTCCTATTACACTTGCGTGAGTATCCTATACCCAAATATATGAGAACTATGCCGTCGTGCCCTCACAACGCGCATAACTGTAATACTAGTCTTTTATGCATTATCGATGTCCAATCTCGATAATACTCTGACTAGGGATATTTAATGATTTATCCTTCGTGGACTGATACTGTCTCATATCATTCTCAGTCCAGGAACAAATCACAGGGACCTTCTATCATTTATATATCTCGGTGATCTAATCACAAATGATAAGAGTGCAATCTCTTTTGTCACATAGTTAATTTGTACAACAACACCGTGATCTGTACAAATAGTGATGCTATGGGTCATAATTATCCAACAGATTGAACATATCTCACATCCAATCATGTGTACCTCGTCCGGCGCGGCAAAGCATCATGGTAAAGGATTGTAACCTCTCAAAATAGAGGACCTTTAATCTCACTTACTAAGCCCATGCGCAAACAACACAATACATATATAAGAAGTAAATACAACGATATCAGACTTCGTGTATCCGATTGAACATATCTCACATCCAATCGAATATACATCGTCTGGCACGGCAAAACATCGTGGTAAAGGATTTTAACCTCTCAAAATAGAGGACCTTTAATCGCACTTACTAAGCCCATGCGCTTTATCTCATCAAATCACATGTGAAAATCAAGTAGCGAATAATAAACAAATCAAAACAACATAAAATGAAATATGCACCATTTACTGAAGTGGTACGTGGAGTTGTATCCCGAGTACAGATCATACTACCGTCCATTCATAATCGGCTATGAAATTTATGTCTGGGTATCCATCCTATATACCACAAGAGGCGACACATTTTCATTCATTCAAGGGCCACAACACACATTATGCAATGACTCTCATGCGAATAGAATTCAATAAATAATTAAAAGACGAATATAAACTAATGAGAAAGGTGCCCTCAGGTCTAACCTTTTATGCAGACTTTCGGAAGTACCGTACACGGTCGTCGGAATGGTGGATGCTCGGCAACTCCTCCGGTTCACTGGTTCAACATTTCCCTTCGTTGCTTCGCTGTTCGTGCTGCTGTTTTCCTTCTGTCTCGCTGCTGTTTTGCTGCTGTCTTACTGCTGCATTTTGGTTACTGTTATTGGTGTTTTAGGCTCCTGTTTTTGCGGGTAAAGGGCTGCTGTTTAGATGTGATTTGGGCTGCTGTTTGGGCGTGACTTGGGAGGCTGTTTTGGTGAGGTAAATGGGCTGTTTGGGATGTGTTTTGGTCACGGCAATGGGGGTCATTTGGTTTGTGATTTTCGGTTATTGATAGTGAGGGAGGACGAGAGAATTCTTTATTGTTTGTAGCTTTTTTATGTGTGGATGCTAGGAGTTTTCTTTTTTGTGAATGAGCTAGGAGAGTTCAAGGGTTGGAATTGGGTTCTTTATATAGACAAGGGGATGGGCTTCTCCTTGCTTGACAAGGAAGGGATTTGGTGCATTAAGGGAGGATATGATTTGGTGTTAAACAAGGAAAACAATATATTTAATTGGGGACAAGATTTGGCTAATTAGGAAGTTAAAATATTTAATTTGTTTGGTTTTAGGAATAAAATTTGTTTAGTTTGGTATATAATAATCTTGATTGATTTTAATTAGGCATGATTTTATTTGATATTTATTTTAATTTGGTATGTGATTTTTAGATTTTATTTAATTTCACCATATGTTAAATATGTATTTTATTAATTTGGATGTGTCTTATGGGCTTTGGTGGGCTAATTGGGCTTGGGTGTGAGGCTAGCAGCAAAACCAGAAATACCAACGCCGTTCGAACGCCAATTCAAACGCAACACGAACGCCCGCAATCTGCTTGACGTTCGAACGTGGTCACGAACACAGCACGAACGAAAATTGTGAACTTGTTGAAATGAACCTGATGACATACTTATTCTGAATTTCCCCTTCCGACTTCCATTTCCCGCGACTTCCGTGACACATAAAAGGTAGTGCCTCTAAATGAGACTCATCATAGGGACTATATTCAAAAATGCAGTGCCTACAGTCGCCCCCACTTTGATGGGACTTGTGTAATGTGTAACAGTGACAATCCTATCAAAGTTTTGCAATGCATTTTCACTTACCTGGCTCGCCAGCTGCCACATGACTTACCTGCTGTCTCAAACTGAGTTGATGATGCAGTGGACCTCGATCCTGGGACGCATCCCAATAGCTGCAACTGACAACGGGGGCCTCGACCCAGGGACGCATCCCAATACCGCTGACAAAAGGTGGGCCTCGACCTTGGAACGCATCCCAAAACTGATGATGCAGAGGACCTCGATCCTGGGACGCCTCCCAATAGCTGTAACCGACAACGGGGGCCTCGACCCTGGGACGTATCCCAATACTGCTGACAAAATATGGGCCTCAACCCTGAGACGTATCCCGAAAATGATGATGCGGTGGACCTCGATCCTGGGACACATCCCAATAGCTGTAACCGACAACGGGGGCCTCGACCCTGGGACGCATCCCAATATCGCTGACAAAATATGGGTCTCGACCCTGGGACGCATCCCGAAAATGATGATGCAGTGGACCTCGATCCTGGGACGCATCATAATAGTTGCAACCGACAATGGGGGCCTCGACCCTGGGACGCATCCCAATACCGCTGACAAAATGTGGGCCTCGACCCTATGACGCATCCCGAAAATGATGATGCAGTGGACCTCGATCCTGGGACACATCCCAATAGCTGCAACCGACAATGGGGGCATCGACCCTGGGACGCATCCCAATACCGCTGACAAAATGTAGACCTCGACCCTGGGATGCATCCCGAAAATGATGATGCAGTGGACGTCGATCATGGGACGCATCCCAATAACTGCAACTGATATATGTGTTGATGTGGGCCTCAACCCCGGGACCCATCCGTAAGACTGCTACTAGCATTGATGTGGGCCTCGCCCCTGGGACGCATCCCCAAAACTACTGCTGGTATGTTGATGCTCCTTATCGGCTTGTCTTTGCCACCTTCTCCTTTCTTATTCAAAACCTGCGAATACAAAACTAACACAAAACGAATGCCAAAATGTGTTACGTGTATGCATGCATGCATGAGTGTGCTCCATTTTGGAACGCCATTTTCGGCATTTGCTGTGTGTGCTTCATTTTGGAGCGCCATTTTCGACATCTGTTGTGTGTGCTCCATTTTGGAGCGCCATTTACGGCTTCTGCTGTGTGTGCTCCATTTTGAAGTGCCATTTGCGGCATCTGTTTTGTGTGCTACATTTTGGAGAGCCATTTCCGGCATCTGTTGTGTGTGCTCCATTTTGGAGTGCCATTTCTGGCATCTGTTGTCTGTACTCCATTTTGGAGCGCCATTTTCGGCATCTGTTGTGTGTGCTCCATTTTAGAGCGCCATTTCCGGCATCTGTTGTGTGTGCTCCATTTCGGAACGCCATTTTCGGCATTTATTGTGTGTGCTCCATTTCGAAACGCCATTTTCGACCTTTCTTGTGTGTGCTCCATTTCGGAATGCCATTTTCGGCCTTTGCTGTGTGAGTTCCATTTTGGAACGCCATTTTCGGCATTTGCTGTGTGTGCTCCATTTTGGAGCACCATTTTCAGCCTCTGTTGTGGTAGCGGTCCATTTCTAAACCGTGCTGTCCGAGAATGTGGCTCATTTTTTAAACTGTTACTTGATGAGGTGGTCTTTACCGCTACAATCCTGCGAACAAAATAAAAATTGTATGTATGTGATATGTATGCATGTATGCATGGATGCATGATGCTGATGTGGGCCTCGCCTGCAAACCGATACCGATGTGGGTCTCGCCCCTAAACTGGGACTCATCCCCAAACTGATGCTGATATGGGCCTCGCCCTCAGACTAATACTAATATGGGCCTCGCCCAAAACTGATACTGATATGGGCCTCGGCCCTGAGACTTATCCCCAAACTGATACTGATGTGGGCCTCGGCCCTGAGACTTATCCCCAAAACTGATACTGATGTGGGCCTCAGCCTTGGGACTCATCCCCAAACTGATGCTGATGCGGGCCTCGACCCCAGACTGATACTGATATGGCCTCGCCCCAAACTGATATTGATATGGGCCTAGCCCCCAGACTGATACTGATATGGGCCTCGCCCCAAACTGATACTGTTATGGGCCTAGCCCCTAGACTGATACAGATATGGGCCTCGCCCCCAGACTGATACTGATATAGGCATCGCCCCCAAACTGATATTGCTGACATTGTACTGTTGCTGCTTCTGGTTGGTTTGCATTTGACGCTTTCTCTTTTTCTCCTTTGAAACCTTTTATTATAAAACAGAACAAACACAAAAAGGATGCAAATATGTTACGTGTATGCATGCATGATTGAGTTTCCTATCCCGTTGGGTTAGGTCTTTTGCCGGTAGTCTTGGTGGCTGCTCGGTCTTTCGACAAGTCTACCATCTTCCCTAACCAACAGGTATCTATGATGGCTTTCAAGACAGAAGGGGGTTAACATGGTGCATGTATGCATGAGGTGCATGTGATGCATGAGATACATGCGATACAAGAAATATATCAACTCATTAAAATTTTCACACAAATCGGCCCATCATCATTTTAGAAACTTTTGGGCTAACTGTCATAGGAGTGAACTCATCCCAGTTTAAATGGCCCAACAAGTTCACATCTCATGGCAAGAAGTCCAACCGTATCCAAATGATAATGTTCCTAAACACAAACATATAATGGCCCATTGGCGTTTTAGAAGCTTTTGGCCCAATCATCATAAGATATGTTCTTGTCCCAGTTTAAATGGCCCAACAAGCCCATACTTCATGACAAAATGTCCGAATGGATCCAAACGACAATGTTCCCAAACACAAGCATACAGAGATAATTTCTACAAAGTGGCCCATCAACATTTCAGAAGCTTTTGGCCCAACTTTCATAGGATACGAACTCGTCCCAGTTTAAATGGCCCAACAAGTTCGCATTTCTGACAAGAAGTACAACTGTATCCAAATGATGATGGTCCACAAGCACAAGGAAATAGTTGCTATAGGCCATACAACCCCGGTCTACGCGTGGGTTTGCAGGAGTGTATACAAAAACTCTCGCTAGCGAAGGATTGCCCACAACTAGGTCTCTCCACTCAAGGATTCGAGCGACCAAGTGAGCATAACTTTTTTATACCTTACAGTACGTGCCAACGAGTTATGGTGTGTGACTGACTATCAGATGGATTTCTCGTTGTAGATTCCCCAGAGGGAGGGTGGAGCGAGGCTCTCTTAAGTACCCTAACCTCTTAGGCTCTTATCGTTTAGTGACAGGAATAAACAACGAGTCCTCCAAATTAGTCCATCACAATAGGCCACAAGTAAGTGATTATCTAGGTGCCTTCACAGCTTTTCCTTGTAGGTAGTGAATGATGGAAGACACCAAACCATTACCTAGCCTTAAAAGTGCCTTTGATTAAACCCCTTTTAACCCGCAGTAAACACAGTTAATTAAAGCACAAATCATAATATTACAAGACATTATTCCAGGGCCGATTCTCTATCCCCAGTGGAGTCGCCAGACTATAGGACACAGAAACTAGGCGGCGCATGCTGTTCCGGGCTCACGGCCCGGTTGGGAGTACGGAGTAGCCTGCGGGGGACTAAATCGGAGAATAATGGAGTCGCCACCCGGTGTGAACCGGGAAAATGATTTAAGGCCGCACTCACCCCTCGCAAGGGAAGATCTCAAACCGTTGGGTTCGGAATGGTCCCTTACTTATGCCTCTTGTAATGAAATGATTTGTGTAATAATTTAACCAAGCCTAAGCAATATTTATTTCCAAGGAGTATTCTACTTTCAAGTTCACATGCACGAAAGTAATCATCAGAACGGCAAACATGCAATAGTACACGACAATCTCATGAACATACTTCGATCATATAATTCGGAAAATAAAGAACAACCTGGACATAATGTGAATTCTAAACTCAAAATAAATGACTAATCATGCTTGAAAATGAACAACCAAATAGTCTAAATCATGCTTAAATACCATCTCATGAACATATTAAGCAGATAAACGCATGGATACAAATAATATGATTGATTACATGATACAAGAGAAATCACCTAAGAAACAATTATGCATGACATGTGATGAAAAGGACTCAGTTTAGTGGGTGTGCGTTCGTGTAGCATTCATAAACGCGTTCGAATGGTAAATAGAAGGTTCACGTTCGTGTAGCGTTTGAGAACGCATTCGAACGGAACCAGACCTGATACGTAATAAAATAAAGAAAATACCTGCGCGTTCATGTAGCAATTGTAAAACGCATTCGAACGGCAAACAGAAGGTTTACATTCGTGTAGCGTTCGAGAATGCGTTCGAACGGAACCAGACCTGATGCATGATAAAATGAAGAAAATGTGTGCGCATTCGAGTTGCATCTGAAAATGCGTTCGAACGTTAAACAGAAGGTACGCGTTCATGTAGCGTTTGAGAACGCGTTCGAGTGGAACCAGACCTGATGCATGCAACACATACATAGAAAAACAAATCCACAATGTATGACCTCACGTGACCGATTGAACTCGTTCTCATCCAATCATGTGTACCTCGTACAGCGCGGCAAAATATCATGGTAAAGGATTTTAACCTCTTAAAAAAGAGGACCAGTAATCGCACTTACTAAGCCCATGCGCAAACAACACAATACATATATAAAAAATAAAGACAACGATATCGGACTTCGTGTATCCGATTGAACATATCTCACATCCAATCATGTGTACCTCGTCCGGCGTGACAAAGCATCGTGGTAAAAGATTTTAACCTCTCAAAATAGAGGACCTTTAATCGCCCTTACTAAGCCCATGCGCAAACAACACAATACATATATAAGAAGTAAAGACAACGATATCAGACTTCGTGTATCCGATTGAACATATCTCACATCCAATCGCATATAAATCGCCTGGCGCGGCAAAGCATAGTGGTAAAGGATTTTAACCTCTTAAAATAGAGGACCTTTAATCGCACTTACTAAGCCCATGCGCTTTATCTCATCAAATAACATGCGGAAATCAAGTAGCGAATAATAAACAAATCAAAACAACATAAAACGAAATATGCACCGTTTAATCAAGTGGTACGTGAAGTTGTATCCCGAGTACAGATCATACTACTGTTGAGTTTCAATCAAGTCCCAAGAATCATCAATCATGCATAAAAATGAGTTGAATACAACCAAGGAGTAAGGCGGAATACATACTCACATTGATGGGTTTGATGCTAGGAAGAACAAGACCCATTTTCCTCCTCCATGAAGCTCGATTTTTGACTTCTGTGAACTGCTGGACTGCTCGGTTTTGGGATGTGAAATTCCTCCAAGATTCGGCCATGGGAGACTCCATGGAAGCTCCAAGCTTCAAGCTCCAAAAATGGATTCCAAGCTCATAAATTCGTTTCCCTATCACTTATGTGTAACCCAAGGTGTGTGCTAGCACTTGTTCATCTTCTTTGCTTCTCACAAATTCGGTCTAACCAAAAAATTAGAGAAGAAATCGGCAGTGAGCCGTGAGAGGGAGAAGAGAGAAATGTTGGAGTTCAATCAAGGTCCCAAGGATCACAAACATGCATAAAAAAATGCATATGAACACATCAAAGGAGGTGCGGAATATACTCACATTGAATTCGGTTTTGATGAAATGAACACAAGTTGCGTTTTTGCTTCCTCCAAGCTCACGGCAACAGCTCTCCAAGGCAGTGGGCTGTGCGATTTGGACTGGTTCGGCTTCCTCCATGTTCGGCCATGCATGAACTCCATTAAAGCTCAAAGCTTTGAGATTCCATGCTCACAAACTCACTTCCCTATCACCTTAGTATCACTCAAGGTGTGTTGCTAGCACTTATCATCTTCCATTTTGCTTCTCAAAATTCGGTGGAACCCAATTTTAAGAACAAGAATCGGTTTCCAAAACCGTGAGGGAGAAGAAGAGAAAAAGAGAGGAGATGAAGAGAAACCGTGAATCATGAGAGAGAAAAGGCAAATGGTTTTTATTATGGTATATTTTATTTCCAAAATAAAATCAAATACCAAAAACTTTTCATTTACCAAGTACAAAAGTCAAGAAGCAAAAGGCTTTCATCATTTCAACTTTTACTTTAAGTCATATCATATCACTTTAATAAGTGACATGTTGTCAAGTCACATCACTCAAAGTGACAATGGATTTGACAATGACGCGACTAGCGATTTGACGCTTGATGTGACTTGCGTGCCGCGCTCGAATTCGAAATGCGAATGCGCTCGTAATCACTCTCGGGCTCGGGTTCGCTAATTCCAAATTAACGAATTTTCCGTCGCGTCGTAATTAAATGATTTCGCCTAGCGAATTCACTATTCACGTCGCTAACGAATTAATTCTAAATTAATTCGTTTGCCCGAATTAAAATCTAATTTTAATTCCGCGTCGAAATCCAATTTCGATTAATATATCGATATATTAATTTTATCGATTAATTCCAAATTAATCGTTCTCTCTCTTTAATAATATTTTATCCCAGATAAAATATCTCCGCAAATAATCCCAGATTAATTTTCTCTCTCATCGAATTAATTCCAGATTAATTCTATCTCTCTCTTCTAATTAATCCCAGATTAATCAAAGTGCGAGTAATACGTCATCGGTGAATCTTCAGGAAGCGACCCATGAGATCTCCGGATATGTTGGCAGTAAATACGATCGTCGGACTATCCGAACACGTAAGTACCTCGTACTACGTTTATATCGATTTACAAGACAAGGTTGGCTTCTAGCAAAGCGCCATGCCTACGCAATTCTCCAGAAATATTCTTACAGGAATATATAGATCTGTATCAAGCGTAGTATACCGTAGTATTGTGTATATTGGCCCAGTATCGGATAATCACGTGCTAGGGCTGGGGCTGGATAAGTGTCTGCCCCGTTCGAAACACATGTCGGATGTCTGGTAACATAGTCTCTATAATCGGATATACATGACCTGGTCACAATATCCCGATTGGTTGCGCAACACTCAAGAGCACTAGTACCGTATCCTGCGTGACATCATCTCCAAATGACTGAAGTGACACTTCCATTGACATCACACCCAATACACTACGACTCTCTGATAAACCCAGAAGTGGTGTACACAGAACCGGTTAAAGCCCCCTACCACCAAGACCAAAGTTTATCGATTATCGTAAGTATTAGCGATGCAAGTCTCAGGTTAAGACTATACACACCTACCTCGATTTCGGCCTCCCATAGACACATAGTCATAATACCAATGGGATTCCAAGGGGTCTATCCAGAGCGAAGCTGTTTCCCGTACCATCGGTGAAACACGACCTCCTATCGCAATTGCATAAGTATCCAATACTTATATATATGAGAACTATGCCGTTGTGCCCTCACAAACGCGCACAAGTGCAATACTAGCCTATTCCGCATTATCGATGTCCAGTCTCGATAATACTACGGCTAGGGATATTTAATGATTAAACCTTCGGGGACTGATACTGTCTCATATCATTCTCAGTCCAGGTACTAATCATAGGGACCTCTCTTCATTTATATATCTATGGTGATCTAATCACAGATGATGAGAGTGCAATTTCCTTATTACATAGTTAATTTGCTACAACAACACAATGATCTGTGCAAATAGTGACGCTATGGGTCATATTATCCAACAATCTCCCACTTGGCACAAAGCCAGTCACTCGAGTGTCTAACACCCGAACTATGTACAATTCGCTCAAATTGCTGAGGAAAGGTTTTCGTCAGCGGATTTGCTTAATTATCGTCTGACGCGATTTACACGATCATCACATCGCCACGATGTATGATCCGAACAAATCAGATGATAGAAATATATATATGGATCGTCGATGAGACCTTTAATTCTTTAGCCTGTGCTGACGCCTAGCTCAGCTGCTAACAGAACTATATCTAATCTAATTAGATTTATTATCGATCCAAATGGCTTCTATTGCTGCCTCAGCTGCAGCAATAATCCGCATTTATCGTTAATTCGGCAACAGTTATCTTGCTCGGAAGATTTCCAGCTCACTGTCCCAGTGTTCAAACTTTATAGTACCGCAGTATTTACCGGTTTGGAAACTTGCAGCAGTGATCCCAGTCACTTCAAGTTCTCCATCTCCATAGTTTAAGACAACATCTTTAGTTCTTTCAGATACTAACAGATGTTCTTAATCTTCAATCCAGTGACTATCACTTGGATTGACCCGATTGTGACTCCATATGCCCGAAGCGTATGAGACACCAATACAAGTACATTTTAAATGTACAATTTCCCAGAGAGTGTTAACAACTCCAAATCTGTCCCAGTAGATCTTTATTCCTTGAATAAAGGTTGTTACTCCCCAGAATTCTACGGAGAATTTCTATGAAAGCCAAGCTTTCGACAATAGCTTTATGGGAATTTTTTACTGTCAGTGCGCCCTCCCACTAACCTCCTTATATACACAAGAATTATTCGTTTTGAGTTAAATCATAAACCATTATGATTATTTCAAAACGTCAGTTCCAAGAACCCTATGCTTGCTTCAATCCAAACATGGATTGAATAATCCGCAAACCTTGTTTGTCGGTTATACAAAATCGTCAGAATGTTGTAAACATTCTCCAAAAGGTTTCCTTTTCAGGAAAGCGATTTGATTTATAACTGACATATTTCACAAATGAAATATACAGTTATCAACAAGCATCTTCAAAATGGATTTACCATGGCAACAGGTAAAAGGTTGAACCGTTATTAACACAATGTTGATAACGATACCTTTCCGTCAAAAGCCCAGCTTTGTACGTTGGTATGTTGCCTACCATGTATGTCTTCCTTGAAGACGTTTAATGTACCATAGGCACAATGCCTCGTGGTACAACAACTAGTATCCAAAATAGTTGTTAAACATGGAATCCATTTTCGATTCATGGCACTTTGCCATAATAGGGAGTCGATACCTTGTATCACTACGTCATACATAATCAGTTGGTGTACCTTAAAAGATAAGATCTTTATGAGGTGAGATCAGAAACCCATACCCCAGGTTGTTTTCTGACTCTCTTTGATCTACGCGGTGGTTTCTTGTGTTTTAAGATTAATGGTATAGTTTCATCATAGATGAACTATTTGTGTTCCATTATGGACTTCGTGCCTTGAATAGTATTACTCCGATTTTCATCGAGTATCACTATCCTCCCACTGACCACTGCATATCGGTATTCCTCTCAGGAAAAACCGCATGGTGAGCAACAATCACATTGTTCTCATGTGAGATGTATAAGTACTATACTTATGGTTTCCCATAGGATAACCTATATTGGCACTTATCCAATTTGGTCCTTAGTTTGGTATCATCCAAACGTTATGCCTAGCATACCCAAATTGTCAGGAATGAGAAACCTCGTTTCTTTCCTGTTCACATCCTATATGATATCTGTCAAACAGATTAATATGGAACCTTATTCTAATAAGTTTTGCACTGTTAATACATATCCTGTTTGAAGGAAATGATAGCTCAAAGCGACTCGTGATAAACCTTATCATGTCCAACAAAATTCGGTTTTTGTTCGGACACACCGTCTAACTGACATGTCTCGTTTAATTGTGTCCTAGACAACAATACCATAAATAAGTCTCTATTGATCAAATCAATTTGAGCTATTTGTTTGTCATTTATATGTTTGAGATTTTATTTATATTCAAAATATAAATTATGTTATTTACATCTAATGTATTTATCTCAGTATCATCTTTATATAATAAAACACTCAGTGTTCTATAATATAAAGGTTTTATCCGCAACGGATTAAACACTGATAAAGAGATAATGTCTCTAGTCAAACTAGTTACATTATAACAGTTCCTAATTTAAGTACACACCCCAGGTTAGTTCCTAAACTTAGGTATCTACGGTCGAAACAGCGACTTTCGTCCCGTTTCCGATTCGCAGAGGAATCTCAGCTTGAAGTCAGTATCCTGCTCAAAGCAGATTCTGAATATCAATACTTATATATTATGTACCACACTAAGTATTTAAAATCTAATTTCAATACTAGCTGTGAACATAACTAAGACAAATATTTTTAAAGTTAGAGCCTCGCCCTTTCTTTAATTCCTTCGTGTCTTCCATATCCAAATGGTAGTCACTTTGGGATATGTCAATTATCCTTTTTCAATATTTTAGGAACCTTAGGCCAAGCCTTGGGTTTGGAATATCGAAACGATGTGCACCTCGTGCAACATGCCCCAATTGCAAACTTTGACTTTTCTCCACAAGAATAGTCAATTAATTCTCCAAGAATTATTAATTGCAATTTTAATACTTTTAAATCTAAAGATAGATTTATTATAAGTATATTAATTAAGCATTAAAGTCATCATCACATAAATCTTCCAAAGATTTTATGCTCTACTATTTGCTTAATTTTGGGCTTAAGGTATAATAAGTTATTTTATCAAATAAAGTAACATATTATTTATTCCCAATTTGAAAATAAATCATTTAAAATATTTTAATCCTAGATTATATTTTAAATATCAACTTTTCAATTTTATCTTGATTACAATAGTCCAACTATTAATCAACGGTTAGTGGGACTTTATATATTATAATGATTATAATAGTCCAACTATATAATCAAATATAATCCAAATTAATTAACCTCAATTACATTGATTACTATAATCCAATTATAAAATCAACTGTAAATGAAATTAATTAATTCAAATATATTGATTAATATAATCCAATTATATATAATCAAGTATAATACAGTCCAACTGTTCATTAAAACAACAATTTAAATATTAGTCTAACTAATATTTAATCTAATGACGAAAAAATAAAATAAAATGAGCGTGTTTAGCGAGTATTCGAACGAATGTTGCAAATTCAATACTTGCCTCCCACTATTTTTCGTCGAGTCTCTAACCCTCTGTCGAGTACTCGGGAAACCGTGTTTCCTAGTGGGCTAGGATCCCGTTAAATATCACACAATCTTGACTTTGGCCAACAATTGTATGATAATTAACTAGGTAGATCTCGAAGATCAATTGGATCTTATCCAACTCCTAGATCCAGTAGGTGGACATCCAAGTCCGAAACATATATCTTATATATGCCTATACATCGAATGTATAGCCTAACTTTTCCTCTGAATCAACTAGGCCTTGGCTTTGGCACAACAAACCTAGTGATCCTGTCAAGCGCGGACTCATTGACATGGAAGCTTCGTAATCAATGTCAATGGACAAGGAAGTGGTCTTGACTTTGGCCAACAAACCACAACTTGGACACGACACCGATATGGAACAAAGCCTCGTGATTAAAACACATCTTTGATGGACAAGGGCTTGACTTTGGCCAACAACCCTGCCAATCTCGGATCTTGAGTAAGAATCACTCAATGGAAGGAAAAACGCATGATATTTAACGAGGGTTTTTCGCGTGCAAATTGGCTACCAATTTAATTATCTTTGTTAAGGTCTCATCATCATACACCCTTAAGCATGCATTCTAAACACATAATAAAGCGAGTATGAAATAAAATAATAATGATATGCGGATGGATATTTTACATTGATCCTAGATCAAATCTCTCACTTTCTCTCTCCCGCTAGCACTTGTATTTTCTACCCGTTACACTACACTCTAAAGAAACCTCTTTTACATAGAGGGGAATAGGTGAGAAGAGAATACAAAGAAATAGGAGATAAGGCTGGACACGCAGGTCCAATTTATAAATCAAATTATTACGATTTCCAAAATCGCCCAAACCGACTAATATCCATCCGATATACATTATTCAAACATCACAACCATGTATTCATACAAGCATGTTATCAATCAATCAATCAAATTAATTAATCTTGATTATTAGTGATCATCCAATGTTCAAACAAAGATTTGATTTTGTTCAAGTCAAACTCGTATTGCAAACACGTACTCAAAGTACAATTTCTACGAATTAATTAAATAATACATAATTAAATCCAATTTAATACGTATTTAATTCTAAATTATTATTAATTCCAAATTAAATTATACATTTTATTAACGAACCTTTACGACTTAAATTCCAAATTTAATCGCAACGGGCCTCAAACCCCGATTAACATCTAATGTTTTATTTAATTAAAGTCCAATGGGCTTTTAATTAATTTCTATAAGGCGTGGACTTTTGGTCAACTGGGTCAAACCGAACAACCAAAATCCAATCCGGGAGTTACCCCATAAGCCTTTAAATTAATTTTGGCCATTAGGCCCAATTAAATAATTAAGGTCCATTAAGCCATAATTGGACCTTTTGGATTCGGTTTTGGGCCTAATTGGATCCAACCAATTTTGCCTAAACCCAACTTTGTTACAACAAAGCCCAAAAGCCCAATTACAACCCAACAAGCCCAATTTCCAAAATCAAGCCCAATTAATTAACTTATAAAATTCCAAATTTCACAATTAATTAACCTAAGTGTAATACACAATCAATTACCCAATTAACATTTCTAAAATATCAATTAGCCTAATTAATCATGCACTTTAACAACCAATAGTGTCCAACACAATTCAATAAAATCAAACCCAATTAACATGCTTTCAAGTCTCGGCAATTAGGGGTTTTTTCAATTCGATTCGGTTTCAATCCAATTGAGTCCACAATCTTAATTTCCCAAATCAATTCAATTCATCCAATGAATTATTAAAACACAAAATCACAAAGAATTTCATGTTCTTTAAAATCGGCCAAGCCACTTTAAAGGGAAAATGTTCCAAATCAAAATTCAATCCAATTGAACTTCAAAACATCATTAATCAATTGTTTTAAGTCATCCAATGATCAAACAAAACAAAATTACCAAGACATTAGGGTTATTCAATTTTCGGCCAAGCCTTCAATTTTGGGAAAATTGAATCCAATCCAATTTCATGAAATTGATCACACACAATCTCAATTAAACATGTTCTAAGCATACTTATACATCCAATTCAATTAAAACATGCTTAAACACATTTTGCCCAATTTCAAGTTTCAAATTCAACCTAAGAATTGGGGAAAATTGATCTAATCCAATTTTCTTGAAATTGATCATGCACAACTTCAATTCAACCTCATTCAAGCATAATGCATCAAACAATTCAACCAAATCATGCCTAAATCGAGTTTACCCAAGCTAGCACTTGTACTACTTCTACCCGTTACACTACACTTCTAAAGAAACCTCATATACATAGAGGGGAATAGGTGAGAAGAGAATACAAAGAGAAAGAAGGTGATAAGGCTGGACACGCAGGTCCAATTTAATAAATCGAATATATTACAACAATTTCTAAAATTGCCCACCCGACTAATATCCATCCGATATACATTATTCATTCAACACAACCACGTATTCACACACATAAGCATGCTATCAATCAATCTAATCAAATTAATTAATCTGATAATTAAGTGATCATCCAATGTTCAAACAACGAGTTTGATTTTGTTCGAGTCAAACTCGTTTTTGCGAATAAGTACTTAAAGTACGAATTCATGAATTAAATTAAACTACATCATTAAATCTAATTTAACATGTATTTAATACTAATTCAATATTCAATTCCAAATAAATATTACACTTTTATTTAATAACCTTTTACGATTTAAATTCCAAATCTAATCATACCGCGTCTCAAAGACCGATTAACGTCCAACGTCAATTCAATTAAAGTCCAATGGGCTTTTGATTGATTTCTTAAGGCGTGGACTTTTGGTCAACTCGGGTCAAACCGATAACCAAAGTCCAATCCGGGATTTACCCCATAAGCCCATAAATCAATCTTGGCCCATTAGGCCCAATTGAACTTTAAAGGTTCATTAAGTCGCATTTGGGCTTTATGGTCAAGGTTTT
>SKCR01007989.1:0-24239 GCA_019454045.1 Zanthoxylum bungeanum | reverse complement strand
GAGAAGCCAAGTCTGGCTGACGACTTTAAACTTAGCGCTAGCAGGGAGGCAACCCATGCAATTTGTGTATATTGTGATTTGGTGTGATTTAATTTTGTGTGTTTAATTTTTGCAGGTTTAGTCATTTCAAGATGGAAGAAGCTCTCTAAATCTTCACAAGCAATTTCCTTCTCTCCCTCCAAAATCTCTGATGAAAGTTTACAAAGCCGCTTGGAACGGATGAGGTTATGATAATCCATGGTATTCCTAATGATATTCGTTGGGTAATTGAAGCACGAGTCCGATTGGCAGGTGAGTCTTCTGACTCTTTTATTTCACATCTGCCTGGATTTGGAAGAAGCACCTATTCAAAGAAACGTAGAGCTAAGCAAATGGGTGTTTGTTACAAATGTGCACGATTTAATTGCAACACTCGTTGTCGTTCTTTAGGAATGGTGTCTGATAATCGCGAAGACAAAATTAAATTCATTAGGGATGGCTTGAGAAAGGAGTCTTTAGATGATCTATCTTCGACTCTTGAGACGCATCCCAGTGGATATGTTAATATAGCCATTCACAAATTACATACACAATTCCAAAAGGAAAGACACTGTTAAGTCTCGGGAATCTGACTCAAAAAGACCCTGTTTGCCAATTTATAAGAAAATTGGATGGGAAGCTTGTCCCTGACGCATAGACTGTCAATCAAACCGTTACTTTTCTTGTAAATATTATATCTCTTTGTCTTTTCTTAATATTGTGATTTGTTTTGTTGTTTTCTTTTAATTTTTCTCCGACAGGATCCAGACCTTTTTTGACTATCACGATATTGATTCGTTACTAATCGTCCTCTGGAAGATATTTGTGCTGTTATTACTTACTCACCTTTTTCAGGTACTATAATTCAACTCATCATTGCACTTTTGAAGATATCCAGAGTAAAACATGGAAGCCACTTCAAGAAGACGAGTTGAAAACATTTGCGTGTTTTGCGGTAGTAGTGTTGGTACTAAACCACAATACATAGAAGCAGCACAGGAATTGGGTCGAGTCTTAGCTGCAAGGAATATGCACTTAATATATGGCGGAGGAAATCTTGGACTTATGGGGATCGTTTCAAAGGCTGTACAGGAAGGAGGCAGTAATGTTTTAGGAATCATTCCAAAACCCTTGGCAGAGGCAAACCTTATTGGATCATCAAACGGAGAGGAACTGATCGTGCCAGGTATGTCTGAACGACTGGTAGAAATGATTAACCGTGCTGATGCTTTTATCGCTTTGCCAGGTGGTTTGGGTACATTGGAGGAAATTTTTATAGTTCTATCTTGGGCGAACCTGAACATACACCAGAAACCGCTTGGATTGCTCAATATTGATGGATTTTATGATTTTCTTTGTGTGTTTCTTGATGATGCCCGGAGAAATGGGTTCGTGTCAAAACCTATGAAAGAACTCCTCTTCACTGCCAGAACTGCCCCGGATCTAATAGACCAACTCATAGCTTATGAACCACAAGTTGACCCTATCATTCAAAGATAAATTGGTCTGGGGACGATCGTGGTAAGAGGCGTCGGGTTAATCTGGATCTTAACCTTTAATTTCCTGTAGATTTCAGCTAACCAGGTACGACCTTCTTAACTCTCCTTTTACTGTTAAGACATTGGGGACAATGTCTCATTTAGGTTTGGGGGAGGGAATTAGTTGATTAGTACCTTGTTTTTAGTTTGTGTGTTTTTTTTTATTTTTAGTCCAAAATTTTTCGAAAAATACAAAAAAAATTGAAAATTTTTCAAAAAATTACAAAAATATTTTGCATTTTTGTGTTTTTATATTTGACTAAAAAAGTGAAATTGGTAAGAGATAGCCGAGTAAGGAGTTTCCACTCCTGAGACGTATCTCAAACCTATTTCGAAACAAGTTAATTTTTGTTTATTTCATTTTGAATTATTTAATTTGTGAATTCTCCTTAAAACTGACTAAAAAGGAATCTTCATATGTTTAGTTAGCAGATATTATCAACATGCATAGTAACATACGGACATGAGCTGTAACTGACAGGATTGTAATATTCAGTGCTATAGTTTAATTGGAGGAAGCATCTCAAAAAGTGATGGAGTAAAAAAAAAAAAAAAATAAATAAAGCATCTAAGATCCGGGTTATTAAGTCTGTAAGGGTGTTTTAACACCTAGTGCCCTAAAACCAACTGGTTTGGGAGTCACTGGCCCAAAGCTCGTTACATGGATCAAGGATGTTGCAAAAATATATATATCTGAAGTCTGGGTAATTAAGTCCTTAGGGGTGTCTTAACACCTGGTGCCCTAAAGCCAACTGGTTTGGGAGCCACCGACCCAAAGCTCGCTACATAGGCAGAAGATATTGTATATAAATATAAAAAAAAAAAAAAAATCAAAAAAAAAAAAAAAAAAATTTTACTCCATTACTATAAAAAGGTGTGAAATCTAATAGAACCTTAGGACAAAAATATTATTCTCTTCAATTGCACTTGTGACTGTTGTGGGAAAAAATGAGTTGATTAATATTTTGTTAGCTGTGTATATGGAGAATGGTAAAAATAATCGGAGAATTTACTTATTCGGTAATTTAGAATAAAACAAAACAACTAGTAACTTGGAGTAGAAGTTTCACCTGATTAGTCACTAACATCTTTATTCTCTTTTCGCTTGTCTTTTTGCTTTTGTGTGCATTAGTTTTACTACCTTTTTACTTTTGTAAAATGTTTGTGGGTATCGTTGCTGTAAGCCCTCACGAGACTATAACTCGTCCACTAGGGACACCTAGGGGTTTAAAGGCTTGTTGCATATGCTAAATGCAACCGTGATCCCTACGAAAGTGGCTTAGTTTAATTTTAATTTTATTTTGTTGTTTTGCTCGAGGACTAGCAAAATGTTAGGTTTGGGGGTGTGATGAGCGGAAAATATATCAATATTTACCGCCCCTTTAACTTAATATTTTGTTTAGTTTCTCGGGTTTGATGAACGTTTTGATGTGTTTTAGTTTATTTTGCAGATAAAATAATATCGGGTCTTAATGAAATCATTTAGGACGAAATGTGGATCAAATAAGGGCAATTATTGGACTTGATATATTAATTTGAAGATTGGAAATTTGAAAGGGCGTTTTGACGAAGTGCAGTTTTGGAAATTCCAGTTTTGCGCATCTGTCGTATTTTGGGCATAACTTTTTACTCAGATATCGGATTGAGCTGATTCAAGTTCCAGATTAAAGAAGACTCAAAGATCTACAACCTTTGAAAGAGAAAATATTTTCGAATTCTGATGATTTCATGACCGAAATTGATGAACCATCCAGAAGTGTGTGGAGTGTAATTATTAAAAGTCATTATCAATCATTTTCAAAGCAAAATATTAATTAATAAATAATTAATAAAAATTATCAAATCACACCAAACAAGATAAGCAATTAGTGGAGCAATTATGGATTTGGTGGAGTAATTAGTGGAGAAATTAATAATGGATTTGGTGGAGAATTGATTGATGATTTGATGGTGGCAAAATTTTGCCTATAAATACCAAGCCATTTCATTTGTAAAATTATACTTTCTTCTTCCTTGAAATTCTTAATGAATAAATAAGAAGATTGTATCTAGTTTGTTTATTTTTAGTTTTCAGTAATTAATTTTCAGTTTCGCACTTTCTTTTATTTACTTTTCAGTTTTTACTTTCCGCAATTTACTTTTACTCACAATACTTTTCTTTCTTTAATTTTTCAGTTTTTACTTTTCAGTAATGAGGAGGTAATTTCCCAAGCTAGGGTGAAAGGTAATTCTTTTACTATTACTATTTAGATTAATCTCCCTTAAAAATAATATATTCACTATTTAAAATACTGATTAATAAAGGATACCGCTATATTGGTCGGTCGTTGCAATTCAATTTAATCTGGTTTAAACCTGACTAATCAAGGATACCGCCAGATTGGTCGGTTGGTAAATTTATTTTGGTACCGCCGCCTTTATGGCTGGATTATGGACAAATATTACCGCCTATTGGCTGGTTGGACTTAATTTGACTTAATCAGGATACCGCCAGATTGGTCGGTTGGTAAAATAATATCACAAGTTTATATATTATTTTATGGGAGATATCTAAATTAGTAGTAGTAAAAGTAATTCCTTTTACCTTAGCTTTTATTTTATTGTAATTTACTTTTCAGCTTTTACTTTACCGCAATTACTTTCAAGCATTTTCATTTTATGTCTTTTACTTTTAAGTTTTTATTAGCCCTAGTTATGTGTGGTAACTAAATTAGTTATCTGGGGTTGTGATGAAATCCAATATCACCGTTTTATAAGGGTTAGATTATAGCTTGGGTAATATAAAGATTTATTTATTGTGTCTTAAACTTAATGCTTTTTCATTAACTGGCCATTAATAAAATTGATCTGGTAAATCTAAAATGAACTAGACATAGGGATTTTAGGTTTCAGCCTTAGACTCAATAGCCCACGATCTTCCTTGAGGATAGATAACCCTTTAATAGATTTCCTTACAGGATAGGAATATACCTGTTGGGCGGGGGTAGCCATAATTGGAACTTAAACTTAATGAATCCAGATAATTTGGTTGACATAGACATATGGTTCAATTGGGTTAAACTGGGTATTTGTGTCTGACCATCGACAGAGGCTTACACATAATTTAGTGTTCCAGGTTAATAAATCAATATATTACCCAACTTTAAGATAACAACTTCATCTTTAAAATGATATTGGAAGAAATCACAACCCTAGATAGTTTTTAATATTGAATTTTCTTAAAACCTATTTTCGACAATTTTATTTACTTGCTTTTAAATTTAGAATCGTCACCATTTCAAATCAATCAATCAACTTGTTAGATATTAGTAATCATTTGACCTCATAAAATTAATAGTTTAGATATTAAGTCCTCGTGGGATCGATATTTTTATACTACTTGAACGATACGTGCGCTTGCGTTATACGTGTGTGTTTACGCCGGTCATTAATACTTCACCAACCAAGTCAACCACAATGAAGACTCAAGAATAATTCTATGAGTTTACAAAAGTGGTCATAACACTCTCGAATGGCACAATCATCAAATGATAAAATTGAACTAATATTACACTAATATTATTCAATCTAACTAACTTCACACATGCTCTAGCCTCCAAATAATCCATCCTCCCAATCAAAAAGCCTAAAATCCAAGAAGAAACCCTAGAACTATTCTAGATACTCAAGAATAAGAAACAAATTTCTAAGCTTAAGAATATTAAAGATTACCTCAAAATCTCAAAATTTCCTTAAGATTTCTTCTTGATTTGTTCACTTTCTCTCATAATCATTTTGGAAGCTCTCTAAAATGATGGAGGCTTGGACATGACCAATTAATAAAAGAGAAAATAATTTTCCCTTTTATATATGGTTAGGGGCGAAATTGGGCGGAGGGGCATTTTGGTCATTTTTAATTTTTATTTAAAAGCTTTAAGTTACCTGTTCAATTTGAACACTTCAAGCTTAAAAAAATCATGTCATTTGTTACCAATAATATCTCACCACTTATCATACTAATTATGGATAGGATATTTAATTTCTAATTATTAACAATTAAATAACTAAATAATTAATTAATATAAATATCTATAGATGTATTTTTATTTACATTAAATAACAAAATATATATATTAATGACATGTGTCAAAATCTCATTTGATAATAATTAATATGTATCAAATCAAATTTTGTATCAAATACAAATACATATTAATTATTAATTGACCAAAATCCCATAATTCATGTATTTTCGTTTAACCGTTTAAACGATTCGAATTAACTCATTTGATTCGGTGAAGTATTATGAATAATCTATATTATTCATAACGCGTTGCCCAAGTGCTAAACGAGTACACTTCATATTATGGGACTTTATAAGTTTAGGATATCCGTCACAGAATCAAATTTCGTGTCTATAATTCACTCACTCATGAATTATGACGACCACGGACAATCTCGCTAAACTATGCAAGTTGAGGTCATTGCATACGTATAATCCCTCTGTCACAGGCTATCAATATTATACCAGAGATATAGATAAGAACGTCAAATCCCTAAGGTATAATATAATCGACTTTCAAATTTACGATCTTTAAATAACACTCGGAACTCGCTTCCGAAGTATACCACGATCATTGATTTACTAGATCGCAAACACGTTCAAGATACTTATGCCCTGTACACAAGACTGGCAAATTCTATCTGATACTCACAAGATATCATGAGCATCAGTCCACACCCAACAAACAGACAGATGTCTGATGTAGATAGATCGGTGACGTGACTGCCATCAAAGTGTGGAGGATAGCTCAAGTCGAAGGACCACTATGCTACTCGACTCGAGAAGATTCCTATTGACGTTGGTGTACCATCTATTAGGAAATCTTCGGTGAGTCGTTAGTGTTTATCAAATAAACACCTACATGTCTATACGAGTCTCCCGAGACTCATGGTTCATTGGGATAAGCCATCAGACCAAGTCACTATATACGTAATGTACTGGTCTCAGTGGATTTTACTAACCGACCTGTGTTAGTAAATCTTGACCAGGAACTTTATTTGATAATATACTTCTAGTAGTGACACTTCCCAATGTCAATTATAAACTATTTTGTAACTGCGCACTACAAATATATTATCGGGTTTTTGTCTAATATATACATATCACTAAATCATATTTAGTTTCAATCTAATCATAATTAGATCGAATATGTATATAAAAGCAAGAAGTACTACCATAAATAAGTGATATTATGGAAAAAAGGAATTGTTCGTATTCATGAATCGGACATAAATATGATCCGGACTAGCACTCCAAGCACCAACCCTAACACATGTTCGCGTGCTTTCTCATGTATTTGTTTCACCAATTCCACTTTCTTTTTCCCATCTAAACCGACTCTTTCCTCAATAGAAAAATGCAACAAATCCAATGGCGTTAGTGGGTTAAATTCATATATAATTTCAAAATGTGAATATGAAGTAGAAGAATGAATACACATATTTTATACAAACTCTATAAATGGCAAACACTTTTAACATGATTTTAAATTCTTAGTGACTATGATACGAAGTAATTGAGTCAAGATCATATTAACCACTTTATTCTGTTCATTTGTTTGAAGGTGACACATAGTAGAATAAAGTAATTTAGTCTATAGCTTACCCCACAAAACCTTCCAGAAATGACTCAAGAACTTGATATCTCTATCTGAAACTATACTCATAGGAATCCCGTGTAGCCGTACTACCTCTCTAAAGAATAAGTCTGCTACGTTAGTGACATCATCAGTTTTATCGCATGCAATGAAATGTGCCATTTTACTAAATCTATCAACCACTACAAAAATGGAATCCTTACCCCGTTTAGTCCTAGGTAAACCCAACACAAAATCCATCGATATATCTACCCATGGTTCACTAGGTACAGGTAATGAAATATATAATCCATGAGGCTTCACCCTATATTCGGCCTTTCTACAAGTGAGACACCGATCACAAATACGCTCTACATCGCGCTTCATCTTAGGCCAGTAAAAATGCTCTTTTAAGGTTCATAGGGCCTTACTAATTCCAAAATGCCCCATTAGTCCGCCTCCATTAACCTCTCTCACTAATAGCTCACGCATACTACAAGAAGAGACACACAACTTATTTTCTCTAAATAGAAATCCCTCACGCTGGTAGAACTTACTAAATGTAGACTTAATACATGCATCATATATATCACAAAAATCCACATCACATGCATAAAGCTCTTTAATAAATTCAAACCCTAACATTTTAGCACTTAAAGAAGAAAGTAAAACATACCACGACAAGCCATCTGCAACTACATTTTCCTTACCCTGTTTGTAACGAATGACGTACGAGAATGTCTCTACAAACTCTATCCATCTAGGATGCCTCTTGTTAAGTTTTTCTTGCCCTTTAGGGTGTTTCAAACTCTCATGATCTGTGTGTATCACGAACTCCCTAGGCCACGGTTAATGCTGCCAATTCTTCAGTGCTCGAACAAGTGCATACAACTCCTTATCATACATGGGAAACCTCAAAGCTGCCTCATTCAACTTTTCACTGAAGTACGCAATAGGTCTTTTATCTTGCATCAGTACTGCCCCAATACCGATGCCACTTGCGTCACACTCTATCTCGAAAGTGCTCTCAAAATTAGGTAGTGCGAGGACATATGCACTGCATAACCTTTCCTTGAGCATCTGAAAATCACTCTCTTGAGACTCACCCCATTGAAATCCCACCGTCTTCTTGACTACCTCAGTCAAGGGTGCCGCTATGCTACTAAAATCCTTCACAAAATGCCTATAGAAACTCGCCAATCCATGAAAGCTTCTAACCTCAGACACTGTGGTAGGTACTGGCCAATCTCTAATTGCTTTAAATTTCTCCTCGTCTACCTCTATGTTATCTGCAGTCACAATGAAACCAAGAAAAATGATTCTATCCATGTAGAATGTACATTTCTTTCTGTTAGCAAATAATTTTTGTTTTCGTAAAACATCAAACACACATCTCAAATGGCCTACATGCTCCTCTAAAGACTTACTGTATACTAGTATATCATCAAAATAAACCACTATAAACTTCCCTATATATGCATGTAATACTTGGTTCATAAGTCTCATAAAAGTGCCAGGGGAGTTTGTTAGGCCGAAAGGCATCACCAACCACTAATATAGTCCATACTTAGTTTTAAAAGCGGTCTTCCACTCGTCACCCTCTATCATACGAATCTAGTGATATCCACTCTTAAGGTCAATTTTCCTAAAAATCTTAGATCCATGCAGTTCATCTAATATATCATCTAGCCTAGGAATGAGATGTCGATACTTTACAGTGATATTATTTATGGCACAACAATCCACCCATATACGCCACGTCCCATCATTCTTAGGCACTAATAACACCGGTACTGCACACAAGATCATACTCTCTCCTACGTAACCCTTCTCCATCAGCTCCTCAACTTGCCTCTGAAGTTCATTTGTCTCCTTAGAATTACTCATATATGCGGGTCTATTAGGAATAACAGCTCCATACACGAAATCAATCTGATATTCTATCCCTCGAATGGGTGGGAGCCCATTAGAGATGTTCTCTGTGAGCACGTCTTCAAATTCCTGCAAAAGAGAAGAAATAGAAACATGAAGTGAAATGTTAGCGTTAGTAAGTAAAGAAAAATTTGGTGTGTCTTTATACACCAGCAGCAACATGAGTTTGCTAGCTTTATAGGCTCTCCTCACTTCTCTCTCACCTAGATAAAAACTTTTTTCACTATTCCTTTCTTCTCACTCTCTTCATCAGCCCCCTTTCCCTTGGGTTTACTCTCGGCTCTAATCCCAGTGTCTCCCCCACTCTCGGGTTTAGATCTCATTTGTCACTACTATCACTCTTATCCCCTAAAGATACAGCTTCTCTCGCTCTCTCTTTTTCTTTTTCTATTTGTAATTTGACTTGGTCTTCATGAACTTGTCTTGGTGTTAAAGGAAATAACATAATGAGCTTACCCTTATGCTGGAATGGATATTTGTTCCTAAACCCATCATGTATCACTTTCCTATCGAACTACCACGACCTCTCTAAAAGTATGTGGCCTGCCTACATGGGTACCACATCACACAACACCTCATCCGTGTAAGGTCCAATGGTAAAAGTCAACAACACATGCTTGGTCACTCTGACCTCACCACACTTATTAAGCCACTGCAATTTATATGGCTTATGATGTTTTAAACATGACAATCCCAATCTTGCAACCAATGTTGTGCTAGCCACGTTGGTGCAACTACCCCTATCTATAATCATACTACATGACTTCTCATTCAACTACACCTAGTATGGAAAATATTCTCTCTCTGCTGCTCGGTCTCCTCCTCAACTGTCTGTGTTGTCAATGCTCTTCTAGACACAAGCGACAATTTATCTAATAGGCTGCTCCCTCATCATCACTAGCATCCTCTAACACATGTATCTCATCTTCCACCTCCCCATCTGTGGAATCGAAATTACCATCATCCTTCATTATTAATGTTCACTTGTTGGGGCACTGTGATGCATAATGTCTCATACCTAAACACTTAAAACACTTTACCTCCTTGGATTTCAGAATTACCACTTCAGACTTAACCTTAATCCTACATGCCTCCGCTTATTTTCCCTTACCACAATCGACCTTGGGCTTATTGAAACCCTCATCTCCCCGCTCATTACTAGGCCACTTCCATTCCAAGCAGAAGTTCCTTATGCAATGTGTCTAGATGCTGATTTCTTCCTCAACTGTCTTTCTACCTTGATCGCCATATGTAGCATATCCTCCAACTCCACATAATGATGCAACTCAACTATACTCGCAATCTCCTTATTTAACCCTCCTAAAAACTGAGCCATCATGGCTTCTCTATCCTCCACCACATTCGCCTTAATCATTGCTACCTCCATCTCTGTATGATAATCATCAACACTCTTCGACCCCTTATACAAATGTTGTAGCTTCTGATATAACTCTCTATAATAATGGCTTGGAATGAACCTCTTACGCATGAGAGCCTTTAACTTCTCCTAAGTCTCCACCGGTCTCTCATGGTTCCTCCTCCTGTTAGTTACCAACTGATCCCACCAAATCACCTCATAGTCTGTAAATTCAATTGCAGCCAACTTCACTTTCTTCTCATCAGAATACATATGACAATTAAAGATCAGCTCGATCTTTCTCTCACAATCCAAGTACGCTTCTGGATCATTTCTGTCGTGAAAAGATGGAATTTTCATCTTGATGCTGCCTAGGTCACCATCAATATCCTCTCTCCTACCATGATCTCTCCTGTCAGGCTCCCTCCGATAGTCATAATATACTCATCATATGCATCTCTCTCATATCTATCTCCAAATCTATCACCAAATCGTCTATTTTCTCCCTCATAAGCCCTTTTATCTCCTATCTGAAAACCTCTTCGCTCATCAAACCTCATATCCCGCCGGTTATATCTCCTCTCATACCGCCTATCCCGTGGTCTATACATATCCTCCTCATCTTTGAACTCATCCAACTCTTCCATATCATCCAGATTATTCTCTGCCTCAACCTCATGTATAGGTACCCTCGGTGGTTGTTGCTCTGTCTGTTCCTGCCTAGATTGTTGTGGCCCCTCAACCTCCTTCTGAATACTAGATAAATGGAGACTAGTAACCTCCCTCGACAACCTCTCTATTGCTGAGTTCGTAGTTCCAAACATCTCCCGGAACTCAGTCATATTCTTCTCCATGGTATTAAACCTCCCATCAACGTCCATATCTTTCTCTGCCGTCTTACTTAACAAACAAGTTAGTAATAACAAGAAATAAATTAATTAATTAAATAAAGAAACCTCACAAGCGCTCGTGTTCTACTCTTTCTCAAACCTCCGCTCAATGTCGAACGCTAACCACCAATGGATTACACAATCTGTATGTGGTCCGAAAGTTAGCAAAATCCATAAGGAATCAAAAGAATAAGGGTATCAATAAAAATAAGACGTGACTCGAGAAGCAACAACGATATTCAATAAAAAAAAAAACCTAAAACTAGAGTGCAAAAGGAATGAATAAAATAAACAAGTGCAAAGCATTATGCAAATCCTGGAAAATGTCAATTTAAATTGGGTTTTTTTTTCACAAACCAATTATCAAAAATCAATGGTAACACCACAACTTTGAGTCTGCTGCCAGGTGTAGGACTTTTTTTTTTTTTTTTTTTTTTTTAACAGCAGCAGCAGCATATTATCAAAATTATCATGCAAAAAGACCAAAAGCAAACAAACCCTAATGCCTACTGGTCTGCGACAAAGCTAATGAAGACATTTTTTTTTGATTTGTTCACTGACAGATGCAAATATAAAAGTAAGGAAGAGTTTTTTTTTTAATCAATGACACATGCAAGCAAAATATAAGATTAAGGAAGAGATTTTTTTTTGTTTGACAGCCGTAGAAGACTATCAAAGACACAATGAGAATATGACAATAAAAACAAGACTTCAAAGACCGAAATAACAAAAAAAAAAAAAAAGAAACGAAAGAAATTAAACAAAAGTCAGACCTGAAATATGGCTCTGATAACCAATTGATACGAAACTGGATACGTAAAAGACAAAACGATTCCAAGATCTCGTAGAACTTGTCCCTGAAAATTCTTAAAAATAGCCTCAGATGAATTTTGCCAGTAAAATGGACGCCACAAAGGATGCCAATCCTTTTATAAGTCGTTGTTCAATCACTGAACTTGGAGAATAGATTCTCAAATTGATATTCACGTTGGAATTCATTGTTTGATAAAAATATGGTAGTTCTTTTCTATTGAAAGCTTTGGCTTTAAATAGTTACATTTTCAAACCCTAAAAAATGTCAAAAAGTCAAAAATAACCATAAACTATCCATTACCAACTAAAGTCCATAACTCCTACTATTTAGCCCATTTTGGAACCCAAAAATAGATAAAATAAACTAATACAACTAATAAATAAAACGAACACCCACGTTTGGTACATACAATAAGTAATAGTATAATGAAAATAAGCCTAAATAATAGAAACCGATCCATGCTGCTCCTCGATGACCTGGGTCAAATGTATAACTTTGAACCCTCTTCCTTGAAGCCCAATTGATCTCGAACGTGCTTGTTCAATTCGGACTAGGCCTGCCATAGCATCTTTGATCTTCTGAGCTTTGCGTCTTGTAATTGGTCCAACTGGTACATGGATTGGATCAATTGTGCTCTTGACCGAATCATGTGCTGCTAGGATCACATCATATGTGCCACTAGAAAAAAATATTATTAGTGATGAAAATTCGTAAGCATTTCAAGTAACACTCGTTGCAAGAAAGGTTAAAAAACATTAAATTATTAATTTGAAACTAGAAGGAAATGCTTAATTATACGTAGAAGCGGGTTGCAATAAAACATTAAAATATTAATTTGAAACTATAATGAAATGCTAAATTATAAGTATGCAATAAAACATAAAAATTAGGTTGCAATAATATAATTCAAATTCTTTTAAATTATATAAAACAAGTAATGCATGTGTATTTACATTAAAGTACACAAGAGTTAAATTGACTTGGAAGACAATCCAATCATGTAATTGGAAGTATATGTCAGCAAAACTTTCACTCATAGAGAGTGTAATTTAAGAGATGAGACTTTAAAATGACATGTCGGATAATTCTTATGTAGTCTAAAAACATAGATGGCATGTCGTTTACATGAGTAGAACAGAGGACAACTAACTTTGAATTTAGGGTTATTTACGTTTCTACTAAAGTTATGATCAAATAACAATTGGGTACTATGAATATTAACATATTACATTTTACTACTAAACTTATTAAAATTTAACATTTTACTACTTTTCCATCCAAACCGTTAGTTGACCGTCAGTTGACCTTTAAAAAGACTGTTTTATCCTCCAAATAAAATAAAAGTGAAAATTATAATTATACCCTTTAAAAAAAATATCTAAATCTTATATATAACAATAAAAGAAATACAATCAACAATCACATTTATAAAAATACTTCAATCTCTAAATTATCCATATAACCCAATAAAATAAAAAAATTAATTACCAAATAATTTAATAATTAAAATTCTCATAATAACCAAAATACTTTAAAGTATAACAATAAAAGAGATATACTCAAGAATCATTATTTCCAATATTCAGCCGTACGATTACCACCGTTGATTAGAATATTTATAATTTATAATAATGTGTTTTAAGACTCTTTTATCCTTAGGATGTCAATATGATGTCATGGTCAACTAACGGTCAACTAACGGTTTGGATGGAAAAGTAGTAAAATGTTAAATTTTAATAAGTTTAGTAGTAAAATGTAATATGTTAATATTCATAGTACCCAATTGTTATTTGATCATAACTTTAGTAGTGAAACGTAAATAACCATTGAATTTATAATCTATTCCAATTGAAGCGCTTTTAAGTTATATAACACGCCACAAATAGTTAATGGTTTTTTTTTTTTTTTTGAGATTAATCATCAACGGAACAAAAAAGAGCTCAAATATGTTTCAATTAATTATAAACAAATTATCTGTTCAGAGAAGGCTTTAAATTGCTCTAAAATTGAAAACCATGCGAGTTCCATAAATGAAACCCTTACAGATAAAAACGGTAAAAAAAAAAAAAAAGATCATTTAAATTTTCTTTAACTTTGATGCCTTATTTTAGACTAAGATTTAAACCTCAACTAACCATCTATCTCCATTGTCTCTCTAGCCACCTCTGAGTAACATACTGTTCTTGATGTTCAATTAGAAGATGCTTTCCAATTAAAAGAGCAACACTTACATCTGTTGAAAGTGAAATAACAGTGAAACACAGGACTCAAATTGGTACTTAGTTGAGAATATAAGCTAACTTATAAGTATTGCAGTGAGAATATAAGTTGACTTTATAAGTATTACAGTGAGAATATAAATTAGCTTATAAACTCACTAAACTCTATACCAAACGCTACAATATATATCCATTACAGGTAGTCTGAGCATGAAAGAAACGCAAATTAAGCTTATGTAGTTCACATGATAATTCACAAGGCCACTTATTCAGATGGCACAACTAATAAAACAATTTCAACTATAAACACAGCCTTGTTCCCGCAAAACATGAATATCAGACCAATTGATAAAATACAAGGTCAAAAGAGCCGGTGCATATAAGCATTCTATAACTTAATGTGATCCAAAGCCCTTCTCTTTGACAAAGCATATGGTTGAAAGGCAGGCATGCAAGACTAAGCAAAATCCCGAATGGCAATCTTGAAATTACGCTGTCTCAGCCATTGAGTTAATTAGAAGCTTATAACCTTCTGGCACTTCTGTCTGTATCTGCACGCATTGTGCCAATGCGGGGACATCAGAATTAAGATCAAGAAACCTCGCCAGAAAGAGCAGCAAGTGAAAATCAGAAATGCGCTTCACTAGTGGAAGATTCGGGTTTCGGTTCAGATGACTCTTCAATGCCCTCATTGTAACTTGAGTGGTCCTGTTCTCAATGGGGAAGGTTGATGAAAGAGGCCCCTGTATCAAAATAAAGCTTCAGTTCAGTGCCATAGTAGTATGTGCTAAAGCACATACATATACAGAATATTAAAAATTATCTAGTAAACAATTAAACCAATAAGTGAAGCACGTAAGGTATATGGTTCCAACAGGATCGTATCAACCACACATACATCTAAACTTACCATATGAAACCAAAACCATGGGCAAAAACAACCTCATCTCCCCATAAACCCATCTCAAGCCCATATCAAAACATCTTAAGCAAACACCTAATCAAGGCAAGGTTGTATGAAAATATTAGGCAAATTACCAAAAGAACTTCCTGTTATCCTAGAAAAGAAGAAAAGGACTGGCCATACATTCATAATCTATTATACTATTATATGTCATCCTCAAAAATAGTTGGTGATAAAAACAACTGCTTTCACATCCATCGACACAGCATGAGACAAAATGGCTGTAAAAACAATAAACAGAGGCTTGTCCAAAGATGAGACAGAGAAAGAAAAGATTGCAAAGGATGAAAACGCTATCATTGCGTTTGGTAGAGCGTCACTAGAGCGTTAAAGCTAGCGTTTCGACGCTCAGCCAAACACCTACTTTAGCGCTAGTGTTAACGCTCACAAAATAACATGAGCTTATTTTTTGACGCTAGCTTATACTCTAGCATTTGTTCCCTAGCTTATAAGCTAGCTTATACTATCTGGCAATACTCTCTACCAAACGTATCCTATATAGTGGAAAAGAAACCAAAGAAGCCAAACCACCACACAACAACTAAAATGAAACTAAAAGAACGCTAACGTAACAGCTAAGGACATGAAACCACATATAGTGCCACTATACGTTCCCTGGCCAATGATGCACAAGCACCTGTCTTTTCAGCCTAAATAAGATAGAGATTAGCTTCCTATTATTATTCTTATTCCAGTGAATGCTGAGTCAAAACATTATCAGCCTCAAGATGTCCAATATCTGGAAACCCTAACTCTATTCGACACTATATCTGCTGCTCTAAAGATTGTAAACAGTAATGTCGTAAGCCTTTAGATTGCCAACAGGTAACTATGATCTGACACCTACATATGTACATATCAAGACCCAGAAATGCCAGATTAATTTTTAACACAGTCAGACACACGCGTGGAAGTTCAATAAAAAGTCTCAAACAAAACATTTTCATTTTCAGATGGCATACTATGTTGCTATAACTCCTGCTCTATTGTTTGATTTTTGAGACATTAAAGCATAATGCAAACCAAAATCTAGATAGACTTTTCAACCCCCCCAAAAAAAAAAGAAAAAAAAAGAAAGAAAACATCAAAACAATGTTGACAACTATGTGTCCAAAAAGACACAACTTAGGACAATGACCTTCAAATTCCATCATATACCAAGCAACACTGACTAACCCAAAGCACATATGGAGTGGAAGTTGAACAAACATCATTTCACGGCCATAAAATAATCTCAAGCCTTCACGATTCTTATGCATACTTCCGACTATAACTAAAGTTGGAGCATAACTAGCAGTAAACATACCATTATATTGCAAATCTAATTAGTCATTGTCCTAAAGCTATAAGCTTTGAAATAACTTCAATCATCAATCAAGAAAAATTATAAAATAAAGAAAATAAATTAAATAAAAGCTCACCTGATGATCCAAAATCTTAACAACCACCAAGAAAAAATCATTATCAACCTCCTTGACATCCTTTCCACCAACAACCACATCCTTCTTTATCTTCGACAACTTGGGATCGTCTCCTTCGGCAATTTCCGTCTCAAACCAACCTTCCTTAAACAACCTCACACACATATCACTCATTTGAAACGCCTCAAAATGGATAGCCGCAGTCCCATCCTCGCTAACCTCCAATTTCACCACAGCCGTCACCCACTCCTCCATATCACTCTCTGCGTGAAACTCAACCGCCTGCAAAACCTCCCTGTTCGATAGAGTATAATCCTTTTTGTTCTGCATTATCGTTTGAGTGAAAATAAACCCTACTTTCTTCATCCCCAATCCCGCCGCAATCGCGTCCACTAACTTCTCCTCCTCGTCGTCACGTAACACATACAAAACCTCCTCCGTCCCCTGCTGCGGCGGCTCATAGATGAAATTCACCTCTACCCTTTTATCCTCCGTCACCGTGCCGTACATGAACCCGCCGCGCTTGACCGCAAACGCCAGCTGTTCGTTCACGTAATGCTGGAACGCGTCGGCGCAATCGCGATCGAAGGATACGGACTCGCAATGAGGATTCTCCTGGCGAGTGACTCGCATCTGTTTGGCGATCAAATCGTCCATGGTCATCTTCCGGCCGAAGGATCCGGCCGGGTTGAAGGCGGGGCCCTTGACGATTCGTTCGCCCTCGTAGGATAAGAACACGACGGAGCCGTGGGAGATGTTGAGAGAAGATAAGGGCGTGTTTGGATTGGCCATGTCGGTGAATTGGATGAGATCGGAGGGGGATTTGGCTAACAAGAGGTTTTGGTTTGTGGATAGGGTTTGGTTTTGGACGGGGATTTGGAGCTGTGATTGGATTAGGGTTTTGAGTTGCGAGACTGTGACGTGTCCGTCGTCGACGGTGACGCGCTCGAGGCCGTCTCTGCTGCGGATGCGAAGCAGCATGTTTGGTGTTTTGGATTGATAAATCCAGATGATTGGCGAATTAGGGTTTTTATTGGATTTGGGAATTTTAGACGACGAGTACTTGGAGTGAAGACTCAGCTTCTGGGTTTCTTGTGAAGGAAGAAAGATACATACTATTACAATTAGGGAGAGCATAAAAATCTGGAATTGGGAAAACTAATTATCGAATCGAATTTCTATCGAATCATAAATTAAAAAAATGATGGATTCATATTCGATTCGTTTACTAAATGAATTATAATATCACGATTCGTATTCGATTCGTTTATACGAATATTCATTTAGTCAAATATTATTTAATTACATAAATTATCATAATTTATTTACATTAATTCTTCATAAGTATATATATACATATAAAATATGTAATTAACAGATTTGCTAAAAATGACTCACCATATATAGACAACATTATTTTTCTATAATAAATAACAATAACTTCTTGAATTTTAATCAAAGAATAATAATAATTAACAAAAGAAAATAATTAAACAAATAAACGAAACAATGAGCTTAAATTTGTATTCGATTTGTTTAATAGATGAATCGAATCGAATTGACTCATTTATTAAACAAATCCATTTTTCAAACCCATATTCACTTTAAAACGAATTGAATAACAAATAAATAAATTCTAACATAAATTACCACCCTTATAATATAAGATCATTTTTATCTCAAATCCCAACTTTTTAATTAAAAAAGCTTAAATTCTGTTTGAGCAGATTTTACACGTGAAAGGGAAAAACGCGTGTAAGGTTCAAACCTCCTGAGACAAAGTCCCAGCAAGGGGTGTATTGAATCAGGTGAATAAGCCTCCAAGGGGCACAAGCACACATATTACAGTCCTAGAGTACAAGCTAAGAAATAAAAAGATAAAATATGCTCGAATGAGTCTTCATTTTTTGTTGTCCTTTTCTTCTCTTGGTGTAAGCGAATTTTATAGTGTCGCTCCTTAACTGCTCAGGGCAGTTCCAATGTTTCCCGGCGGTTCTTGAGGCGTGCTGGTAATTGCTGAGCCACGTACTTCAACTGCCTGATTGTGGAGGGAGATCCGCCCAACCGTTGTGATTGTGGGGATAACTGCATCACACGTCTTCGTCCTGACTACTTGCTCGATCATCCTAAGTCCTTTGTTGCTCTTCACTTTATCATCATTCTTCCTCTCGCGCTCCCTTTCGTCTTAGGACGATTTCGTCCTGCGTTGATTTTGTTTGTCAGCACGCATCACACGTCTTTGTCCTGACTCTTCGCTCGATCGTCCTAAATCCCTTGTTGCTCTTCGTTTTGTCATCCTTTCGCGCTCCCTTTCGTCTTAGGACGATTTCATCATGTGTTGATTTTATTTGTCAACAAATTCACATTGAGATTTTGGATTCCGAATCTTTCAATTTCTATTTTATCTTCACTGACTACCCTCTCCCTCTGTACACCTAATGGGCCGATTGCTATCTCTACTCCCTATTGGAATTGAACAACATCGTTTCGAATTTGACCAAAATGACGACGCTTATCTTCTTTGGCTTAATCGCAAATTAATTGCAAATCAGTATTTGAGCAATTTGGAGACGTCGAAATTCAAGGGATTTTGATCAATTAATCGATCAATTTTTCAAAATTGCACAATTTTAATATTTAATCAATTAAATAGGCCGATTTCCCTCTAATCAATTTTTAGAGGTTTTGATTGATAATTTTATGTGGAAAAAAAAAAGATTATGTTAGCGATGAAAAAATTAAGAATATATTTGGATTTAAACGAATTATTAATTTTCAAATATTTCAAAAAGCAGCCTTAATTTTTTTTTTAAAAGCGCTTGACTCATTTCATTTACATTGATTATTAAATAAGAAACATTAACACTTGTAAATGAGATGAGCCATGAGCTTTTTAAAAAAAAATAATAATGTTAGAAACTTAGATATTTTAGCCCCAGTATATCTATTAACCTTTGAACGTAGTAAATTATATAATTTTTAAAATAATTAGTATATTATTTAAGAATATCATATTACATGTAATGTATACACTTTTTGACAACTTGCTTTGAAAGAACATCACTACCAAATACTTTACAATTACAATAAAAATTTAGTTAACTTGCTGCAACAATTTGCTCACATAACTCAATTCTGCTTGTTCTGTTGCGCTATCTATAAATGCAAGTGAGAAGAATAAATGGTTAACTAATTTTAATTGTTGTGCATTATAATATGATGTGATCGTCATGGGTCGAATATGGTACGTGAATGTCAATATTTATATATGGTTCATTCAATCAATGAGTACGAAAAATTATACCAACATCTGACCCTAAATTATCGGATCTCGCGGGCGCTATTTATATTAAAGTATAAGAAAGACAATATTGATACCCAACTCATCCCACCAATATTTTAGAAAATTATATTCATACTTAGTCATAACATATTAAATCTCGTGGGCCCCCATCCACATGAGATTTTTACCATTCTTAATTGTTGATGCATGTCTCACAATTCACCGTGCGCAGTGAAATGGATTCATGGTTGTTGAATGATTGCATTGCATGAGGGTGTTGTTGTTGATGGATGTAGCAAGGGGTTACTGCAGAAAGAAGCATCAATCCCAACATCATTAATGCTCAAATCATGTAATTAAGATAAAAAAATCCAACCAATAGCATACTTCGCAAATGTGTATAATTGTACGGGCCAAATTTGGGCCCAAGGGTAAAATCGATATTTCACCACCGGACCAACCATAAAGCCAGGAACCTGAAACCCTCTAATAAAGCCCAAACTGCTATTGGACCCAGAGATCCCACGAGCCCAACCCCATAAATGACCTATATACTCATCAGTTACCAAATCAAAAAACGCCCAAACTCATAACTCTTCCATTAAATTGATCGTTTCAAAGCGTCCAACGGACAAAAGAATGAATGAGCCTACCTCAAAGGGCTTATAAAAGGAAAAGACAATCCATAATAACTCATGTCAAAAATTAAAACATGTTCATATAAAATGGAGGAAACAGTACTAATTTTTCCGTAATCACGGATTTTACTTTTTACCATTGTCATCAAGTGACAAATTCACCATTCTTCAAATTTGTGAAAGAAGAGAATTTGATTAGTCCTCCGTTAAAATTACAACTTCCATTGAGGAACCAATTTCCTTGTTTTCATCTTCTTCGTCTATTCTAATAAACTCATAAACTTTTTGATACCTAAACTTTCTCGAGTCCATGAGGGTTAGTCCTAGTTACTTTTGGAACTTATGCAACATTCACATTTTTCTTATTGTTCATGCAATCATAAATCTTATGTCATTTTTTATTGTATGTATGACATATGACATTTGCATCACTAGTAACTTGTGTATAAGATGAGGTCGATGCATTTACAAAATGATTTTTCAAATAAGTTTGCTTGTTGTAAGACATATATCTCAAATCATCTATGTTGAACACTCATCTTTGGGAGCCAAGTAATTTTTTAAAATGTTTTATCTCCCAAAGCAAATTATGTTACTATTGAATGTAAATCAACAGCCTTTTTGTTTAATGCGACATTTTCATCATTCAAGGTATTGCACTCACAAGCACTAGATGAGTTAGATGACATGCTAGACATACTCTTTTCAAGTTTTAAAATCTCATCTTTAAGCATATAATTTCTTTTTCATGCATCTCATTTTTCTCAACAATTGATGCACGATCATTTAATAAAGATGGATGCTCATTTTGAGCAATTTATGCTTCTTTATTAATGAATCATATAATTCATGCAATTCATTAAATATGTCAAGTAATTCATCATATTCGGAGGAATCATGTACGTTTTCATCACCACTCTCATCTAGAAGGTCATCATCATCAATATCCATAAATGCAAGATCTCTTGTCCCATCTTCATCTTCATTGCATTCTTCTTGAATTTTTCCTTGAATTTCCTCATTGGGCAATCGGCAACTGTGTGACCCGGTTTCTCGCACTCAAAGCAATTGATTTTATCATTCTTGTACTTCCTTGGCCAATTGTCTTTTTTTCTTCTCATCCATTCGAAACTTTCCTTTAGACTTCTTATATTTGAGGAATTTCTTGAATTTCTTTGTCATATGTGTCAAGTCTTCATCACTATCATCCTCATCACTTGAGCTTTTACTATCCCCTTTCCTCATAAATATTTTAAGGGCTATTTGCTTCTTTTTTTTCCTTTATTATTCCCTTAAATCTTTCTCGATTTTCATCTCATATTCCAATAATTTATCCACCAAGTCATCTAATTTCAAAATGTTCATATTATTAGACTATTTTATGGTGGCGGTGCAAATCCTATATTCCTTCAAAAAGAGACCTAATGATCTTCTTCACTTGATCACTTGAACTATCATCTCAATGTCTTCACCAGCTTCCATCTTGAAGCTATCTAACTCGCACATGAACCGATTGATCTTTCACTTTTTAACTTACTAGTGCTGTCATTGACAATCTCCAAAGACTTCTATAATTCAAAGGCATTTCTAAATTCTGGAAGTTTGTTGATTTGGATCTGATCAATTGCGCAAAATAAGTTGTTGAGAGCCTTTGTATTGTTGCAAGCTTCCATGTAGTCCTCATTAGTCCATTCGGATTGCGATTTTGGAAATTCTACATCGTCCCTATTTTTTCTTCATTGGCATTTTTGGACCTTTGGTGACCACTTTGTATGATTTCACATCAACGACAAAGAGATAGTTCAACATTCTTATCTTTCAATAACTGTAGTTGGTTCCGGTGTAGAGCGAAGATCTATTTGTTGAAGTTCCTTCGGTAAAGTTCGTTGTGTAACTTGTAGACGTCATATGATCTCTTCTCGGATGGTTAAATTCTTTGCGAGAAGTCCAAGCTCTAATACCAATTGAAATTTCCTACAAGCACTCAAACAATAACAACTATACCCAAGGGGGAGATGAATTGGGTATAAGCCTAAATAATGCGAAATTAAAAATTCTTTACAATTTTAAGCTACTTAGTTAGTACCTTTATCAATTAAGCTCAGTGTTCAATTTTCTCAATCACAATCTATTACCAAATGCAAGTTTCTAAAGTAATATGCAATCATAAAATAACACTTGCGATAATTAAGAGAGTTTATGGATAGAGAAAATAACACTGAGATTTATAGTGGTCTGGCCAATAATGCTAACGTCCACTCTACCAAGCCGCGGTTGAAGCTTTCCACTATGTAAATGTGAATCCACACATCACACCATGTGTTTTCCGTGGCTCACTCACAAACTAAGAGTTTTGTCCCTAGGTTCATTACAAACATTTACACAAGAGTTTTATACCTAAGTTCACTCTAAACATTTACACAAGAATTTTATACATAGGCTCACTCAAAACCTTTACATAAATTCACCATTTTGAGCATGTCCACTCAACACGTTATTTCACAACCACAAATGTTTGAAAGATTAGAAGGTTTTTACAACACCACTCGGGTACTCACAAGAGATAAAGAAGATTAAGGATGTGAGTTGTTAATCCAAGTAAATCCAAGCTCACTAAAATGTATATGAAGATGTATGTATATGAGCTTTTATAATCAATATAGTATATGAATAAGAAGATTGATGAAACTTCTATGTTTTTTCTTTTTATAAAATGTATAAAGGTGTTAGAACTTAGCAAAAACAAAATGAAGACTCAATTTATAAAAAAAGAGAAAATTGCCCCAACTTTATGTCCTGAGACCGGTGTGTCGGTGTCAGAGACCGGTATGCCGACCTATAAATTCAAATGGCTATAAAATTATGACTGTTGAGCACCGGTAAGCGCGAGCTTGATCGATATAGAGACTGGTATTAGGGGTGTTCATAGGGTCGGGTCGACCCGCGACCCGACCCGCAACGACCCGACCGGGTCGGGTTCATAAAAAAGTTTGTAAAATTTTGACCTGACCCGACCCGAAATTTTCGGATTGGGCAACGGGTTTGATACTAAAACTCGACCCGACCCGACCCTATACAAATTTTATTAATTTTTTAAAATTTTTATTATTTTTCTAAAATTATTATTATTATTTTTAAAGTTTTTACTATTATTTCATTTGTTTATTACTTTATTTGTATTAAAACTTTATATATATGATAATTTTTGGGACATAAAATAACTAATATTTATATTTCAAAATAATTAATTTATTAAAATTTTTTTTTTTTTAAAATGACCCGACCCGACCCGAACTCGATCAGGTTCCACTTCCCCGCGACCCGACCCGCGACCCGACTTTCCCTTGACCCGACCCGATAGGGTCTAACAAAATTTTAAAAAACCCGACCCGTGAACACCCCTAACTAGTATGGTTCAGACCGATTCTAGTATCACGTTCAAAGTTTAGGTAGATCGGTATGATGATTGGTGGGGTCTACCCAGTTCCAATAACGGTGTTTTCATAATACATAGATCAGTATGCCGGTATCAAGGACCTGTAGACCG